>VNJS01018163.1:0-17335 GCA_008042575.1 Drosophila watanabei | reverse complement strand
CCCTACCGTTCCTATGGCAGCTATATGATATAGTAGTCCGATTTTTATAAAATTAAATCTAAAAATCTGAAACAATATAGAAAGCTCATAACCGAGAGTTGATCAAGATATGTTAAAAAACAGTGAAGTTAGAATTTTTTTTTCAACAAATTTACGGATCGGTTGTATGGCAGCTATATGATATAGTTGACCGATCCGGCTCGTTCCGATTTATGTACGAGTGAGAGTATATNAAAGAGACATCGAGCAAATAAATAAATGCGATATGCACAGCGAAGTCAGCGTGTGGATGCAAGTATAAATATGTAAATATTATAAAACATAATGCATTTGATGGTGCATTAATTGGGATTTATCGAAGTTAAGGTACCCTGGGATTAAATTTAGGTATTTTTATATATCAACCCTAATTTTATAATAAAGAAACTACAAAAATACAGAATTGACTGTTAAACTTCTAAATACAAGATTTATTCTTAGTTTTTGGTAATTATATTTTGTAGAATTTCTTACAAGTCTCCCCATTTTTTGCTGAACAACTGGACAACCCAACCGTATACCCTGCACACATGCAGTCCTCAAAAATGTGTGCTTCTCAGCAGAATTGTAGTCCCAGGCTTTAATTGTTTATGCAGCGCCGCACTGACGCCTCTGTCCGTCCAGTAATCCGATATCGAACCAAGTCTTGGCTCTATAACTCCAACGATAAGGCTAGACCTAGTTGGATCCGATCCCATGGGGGCCATAGATATGTCTAGGGATCCGGTGGCACCTCTACACACTTACCAGCATTGGGCAGGAAGAGTGATCCGTAGGCCATCGGCGAGCTGAGGTTGTCCTGCTGCACGGCAGAGTGATCCGAGGATGTGCCGCCGGAACTGGTCGAGTCCAAGTCACCGCTGATCGAGGCCGACAGATTGTTGGCATCCATATTCTTCTCGAACATTATCCAGCGGTAACTGAACGCAGTTCACCGTTTTATTAAATTTAAATTCTTAAATCACTTTACACTTTAGTTGTTGAGTTATTAATTAATGGTATTTTAGGAGTGCATTTTATAAGTTTTGGTTATTTTTTCACACTGTTTTTTTAATATTTTAAGATTGTTGGATTGATATTTAAACTTATGTTATTAATATGAAAAATCTCAGATTTAAATGGTAACTTTTTATAAGCGAAATTTGGTTTTAAATTGAAGTTTTATGGCCTTTAAATATTTTACTTTACTTTACTTTACTTTTTTACTTTAATTTTTTTACTTCAAATTAGTGATTTTTATAATACTATTTTTTTAGTTTTTTATTTTGCACTTCCGTTGGTTTAAATTTGTATTAATTTAAGATTTGGTTTATTTGATAAGCTCAAATATTTAACCATAATATTTCCAACTTTAGCTTTAACTTTTTATTTTTGCATTGATATTCGGCTTATTGATTATTCGTATTTTAATTTTTGTATTTCTAAATCTTATTAATTCTTTAATATTTGGTAACTGAGGAACTTTTTTCTTTAAATATATATATATTTTTTAAACACCGATTCTCTCCTTGCGACTTGACGCGTCCGCTCTTCAAACTCAACTGCAAGCGACCGAAAATTGCATTCCAAGGCTGCGCGTTCCGTTTCATTCCGTTCCTGTGGAACGCGGTGCTGGTGTGGAACGGCCACCGTTAACTGGCTGCAATCTGGCCAATTTTTCGGGGGTGGTTCCGCTTCCGTTTTGTCCTTTGCGTGCGATGGGCGTGTCCGGTGTCGGCCATTTTGTCGCATTATCTGCGAATTGTGCAAACTTCTTCTTCATTGTTCTTGTTGTCTTCTTGGATTTGGAAACATCATGACCTCATTAGCGCCCCGAAAGTGTCTAATGAATGCCCCCGGTTTGTGTTTTTTTACTTCTCGGAATTTACATCGAATTTCTGTGACATTGCTTCAGCGAAGAGTCTTCTTCAACTTGATACCTTAAATAATAGTTACAGCCACAAATTTTATTGCCTTAAAAATGGTTTGAAAAATATTTTTAGATAGATTTCTTACATAAATTTGAGGAGCTTTAAAAAATGTGTTTAATGGTTGTGGTTCTTAAAGCTTTTTTGCGTTTTTAAGCTTATTTTTAGACGGATTAAAATGTATTTGTTATATTAATTTAATTTCTTTACAATGAAAAATTTTATGGTTTTAAAAAGCTTGTTCAAAAACAAGTAATATGTTTAATATTTTTATCTAAAAAGATTCATAGAACTTCAAAGATAAAAAATATGTTTTATTTTTCATCGCAAATCACTGTTTTTTCCCCCAAATTTTATGCTCTAATAATACAAAATTTTTTAAGAACTTTAACAGTGAGATGCAATAGGCATTTAAAGTCAAACTCGCTGCAATTTGATGCTCGACTGAGTCTGGGATCTGAGAAATTCCTCCTTTGCTGGGATGCTGCTGCTGCTGCTGCTGCTGCTCATCTAATGCGATCAAATTTCAATTACAAAACGCTCCTCGACTGCATTCATCGCGAACTGGTGTGAGGGAATAAAAGTGAAATAAAAGTGACATGACAAAGGTGACAATCCACAAAAAGGCCAAACAATTGCGTTGCCCGAGGAACAGGAACCAGGACAGAAACAGGAGCACTCGCACTCGCTGGGAATTCATTAAGCATCAAATTGGGAGGGTTGACGATTTCGTCACACTCGCAAATCCCCTCGACGCAGTCCCAAAAACCCAGATTTGTCACAGCCAACATCAACGCCGAGCACCCCGAGCATTATCACCATGTTATATCCCCTCACATGTCCTCATCCTGGTGAAGGTTCTGAGTCACAGGTGTTGAAGGCTATTACAGATTAGAAGTATTTATCTGAAGGTTTATCAACATTATTTTATAGATTTACAAAAATAAATGTAGGTCTTGGTTGAAATAAGGAATTATTCCTTAAAAGATTACTTTTCGATAAGTGTGTTCATGCTGCAAAAGTCTCTTGTGTATTTTATTCTTTGTTGTGTCCTTAAGTTCCTTAAATATTAATATTTATTTATTTATTTTGTAAGTTAGTTAAAGTTCATAATTTTAACTATGTTACTAAGAGTATAATTAGTTCTCTGAACTTTTTAGAACAGCAACAAAATCCGATCTTCCCTTTCCTTCTCGCTTGCTGTTGCCTGGCAACACCCTCGGGTGTTGGAGGTGTGCCCTTTAATTGACCGCAGTGAAAGGATTGTAATCTCAGCCGGACTAATTCCATTATAAAAATCACGTGGCAGGACTTAACTGTCAAAACAAAGCTTTTTTTTTATTATATTTTTTTTTTTTTTTGTAAGAGCTCAGTGGCAAACGCGTCTTTTGGTTCCCACACTATCGTGTTTGGCTGAGCCAGCAGATTTTTTCTTACGGTCGTCTGGTGTCTGTTTCCCAAATAATGCAAGCGCATGAATGCAACTCGCTCGCATCGCAACAAATAAGTGGAGTTGCACTCTAAAAGTTAAAAAAAAAAACACATGAAAAATTAATAAAACTGAGATAAGGATAAGGAAGTTAAGGTTAAAGAAATTGTTTGGATTTTAAGTGGTTTTTAAGAAATTTTAAGCTTGAACAAATCTTAGGAATAGAAAGGATATATGTATGTTGGGAAAAGAGGAATTAATTAATTAATTATAAAGTATGGCTTTATTACAAACGTGGAGTTTGGTTTTCTGGTCTTAAGGTCATATTTTCAAGTTAAATATTTATAAAATTTTTTTTTAAATTATTATCATGAAGAAGTACTTTGTTTTATTCATATTTTGTAAATGTTCAAGACAATAAATAACAGAATAGTAAATAAAACAGAAAAGACTTTTTTCTTTAAACCATTTCCCAAAATGTAATAGTTTTACATTCTAATGGAATAAACATAGCTTGGCAGAATTTACTATTCATATTTTTATACATTTTTCATATATTTATAATATAATTATATTTTATATAATATATATTAACAGTTATATTTTGTTGTATTTTTCCTCAAGTGTCCTTTTATCCATCTAAATTTACATCGACTCGTTCCTCAACTTGTCGTAATCCTCTTATTGCATGATCACTTCCTGCCAACTAAGTAGCTCCTCTCACATTTCAGGCTGAGTTTGAACCAACTTTTTTGCATTATCCAGCATTATAATTCTTACAGCTCGCATATACTCGGAAATCCCAAGGCACTTGGCGATAATCTCGAGCTATTACTCAATTTTCCATGCAAAAACTCCGTCAAGTTCTTCTCAAATTGTGCATTTACTTGTAACTTCTTGCATAACCATTTGTGGCTGGCCAGCCCCGAGATTTTGAATTGCTTTTCAATGGTTTTCCATTGTAGCTGGGCATTGTTCCAAATTGCTTAACTTCTCGCAAAAAGGAGACAGGACATTCTCTCGAGAGGATATTTAGCAAATGTCATCATTCCAGCGGAGTAAGAGCCCGGTTAATCCCCCAAATTCCGAGCGAGAATAGAAAATAGAGCAGCCCAGAAAACAGCTTACCATCTGTAATCCCGAAATTCCCAACAAACACTCGCTTTGTACGGTAAGGTGTCACCTTGTCCCGATGCCTGTCTGGTGCTGCTGCTGCTGCTGCTCCCATTCATGCGGAGGATTCCCTTATCGGCCTGTCGATCACACAATAATGGGCCAACCGAGGGGATTATGTGTGGGAGAGCCTTTGTCTGGCGATGCCAAATGATTTTCGCACCTTTTCGATGAAAAATCGAGTGTTGTTTGGGTGTTACGTGTAGCCAGCAAATGGATATTTATAGGGACATCTCAGGAGAATCCAATTAATTGTGGTTTATAAACTCTTTAAATTTTAAAATAATAATAAAGTAAAGTTGAAACTACGTAAATTTTAGGGGATTTAACTATAATAATGATTTATAAATAATATTCTTGAAACAGAGTTTAGTCTTTATAATTATAATCAAAAAAAACCCGGCATATAAACAGAGATTTATTTAAGACTCTATAATCTATATAAAATAACATTTATTTACTTAAAATTATGGTAATATAACCCATTTATTTTTGTATTTTTTAAATAAAAATACCTTAGCTAACAAAAACATTTAAAGATACATCCAGCTGACAAACCAATTCTTTCTCTTCGCTTGCCGCCAAATCAATCAATGCCTCGTGAGTTTCCTTCATTAATTTCAAACATATGCCGCGATACTTGGGGAAAACAACAATTTCCACAGATAATTGGGTGGGCGAGTAGTCCGATTTCCTCCCCCCATTCCATTGCCGTGTAAGACGATCCTTCGTTGGCAACCACTAGCTGCTCATTATTCTCATTAATGAAAGCTTCCCTGATGCTTCCCCCTCTCCATGCAGCCAATAAATAACATAAATACAACTCTTTTTTCAACTCCAAACTATCTGTGTATTTACAAGGTGACTGCATGAATATGAAAATATATTGTAATTGATGGCCTTGTTTACCTTTTGAATGGGACACTTCCATTGAAAATGAAAACTTAAACGGAATTGCAAACTGAATCCTCTGATGGCAATCATTCTTTCAGATCAGTTTTACATTTTTTTTAAATATAATGCCTTGGGTTCTTGGAAAATCTCTCTGCTTTTGGAATGGACAGAAGGTGAAAGGATGTTGATAAGATAAAATCAGGAAGAAACCATTCATAAGTTGGTTTAGCTGACGGTTCCTGAAATCGAAGGGTTTTCTGATGTGAAAAGACAGTATGTTTTGATAAAATTTAATTTTAATCTAAATTTTTACTTACTTATTAGCAACAAACTTGGCTACAAACTTTATGAGTTTAGGTTTAAATAAAGGTTAAAAAGAATATAAAATATATGCTTAAATATCTTAAATGTTACTTAAATTTTCTAATCAAATTATTTTGTTTTGTTTAAAATAAAACTGTATTTAGTTACTATAAATATCTTGTACTTCCCCCTAAACTTTAAATAATATAAAATGGGTGTGACTAAAAAATCTTTTTTTTTTTCTAGCGCCTTCATTAACCAAAAATTCTACAAATTGAATGCTCTTGGGACACAATTAGTACACTTTTATTTTGTATTTTTTATTTTGGACATATGCTTTTCCTTTGGCCACAAAATGAGCAAATAAATCATAAATGTTGCATTCAGCGTAATTGAGCGCCGCACCAACCCTTAAGTTGAAGGGTCCCTCGAAAGCGGGAGGGGGTGTGTGTGTGTGTGTGTGTGTGTGTGTCACCATGACTACAATTCTGTGAAACAAGAAAAACAATGTAATCCGATCTGGATTTTGGAATGTGCGTAATATTGTGTGCGGAGAGTGACGTAGCTGAGAGAACTTGTTGGAAATTTTAGGGGTTGTAATGACTCCGCCCCTGTAGGAATGGCTGGAATCGAAACACCAGGGATGGATGATTATGAAAGTGGAACAGATTTCAAGTGGAAATGTCGGATTTCAAGGGAATTTTTATAGTTAAAGTAAATAAGTTTACTTTTCATTTAAATTATTTAACGAAAATATTTCTATATATAAATACTTTTTTTTGTTATTTCGATGTATCTTTAATTTATAATTGTCAATGGTTATAAAAATTGATCAAATTTCTTTTATTTTTAACACTTTCTCTTTCTCGTTGACTCTAACTATCTATCGTAAAATCCTCTCTGTCTCTTTCTCTCTTTATATATTGATCTGCATCTATATACACATATCTTTTGCCTCATGAGAATTGTATCATGTTTTCCTGTCTAATTATCTACCTCTCTTTCTGTCTCTATCCGTCGCTATTTGTAATTCTCTTTCTCTAACTGTCTCTGTCTCTCTCTATCTATCTCCCTCTCTCTCTTTGTCAGTCTTTCTCTCTATCTCTCTCTGTCTGCCTCTCTCTGTCTGTTTCTCTCTGTGTGTTTCTCTCTGTCTGTTACTCTATGTCTGTATCTTTCTCTCTCTCCGTCTCTCTCTCTCTCTCTCTCTCTCTCTCTCTCTGGCTTTACTCTTTCCCACACACTCTGAGACTATAAATAGAAACACGATCCTCGCCCCTGCCTCAGTCTGTCGACGGCTTCCCTCTTGCTCTGACCTATAGTGAAAGGTGCCCAAAAATACTATAATGATCTATATAATCTATATTCTTCTGGATAACCCGGAGGAGTCCCACTTCCCTGGAACTGTGGGAAGTCTATAATATACTCTGTTCTCAAAAGAGTTAATCAACGATAAGTCCCAACCAAGTCAAGGCCAACTGTGCATCCATTTTTGTGGTAAGTTTCAATCAAGAGTATCCTTTCCAAAGTTAGCTTCCTCAAAGTTAAAACAATTTTCGTTGTAAACAGATTTAATATATTTAATAACAACATACAGAAATCAACATCAATAAACAACATAGAAACACAGTAACTAATTAAGTAATTAACAAACTAAAATAATAAACAATTTAAGAACGATAAAAACAAACTCAAACATCCTTGGCTATGCGCCGAATTTGGCGGTAGTTGACGTCCGCCAATCGAACACTATTACCCACTGTGGCCAAGGGTTTCATGAAGTTATTGATGGACTCGGCCACCGGCTCCAGGATGTCCCGCATGGAGCACAAAACGTTGTAGAGAAAAATCAAGGGGGGCTGGAGGTAGCCATTGAAGATCATTGTCAGCAATGGCTTCACCAGGTAATCCGAGGTCATGTGCAGGAGTCCCACAATCAGCGTGTTCACCAGGGAGTAGAGCACAAAGCGGTAGCTCTGCAGGACGAAGGCCACCACGAAGGCCACGCCGATGTGGAGCAGGCCAAAAAGCTCCGCCCAGAAGTGGGTGGCATATGTGGTGGCCCGGTCCGCCAGGACAATGGAATTGATCTTGGGATGGGTGTCCGTGGTGCTGAGGTACTCGGCGCAGCCGTGCTCGAAGGGATAGATGCCAATGCAGGTGTGTCGGGTGGCCTCCTTGCGGTTCCACAGCGGCTCCGGCAGGTCATCGATAATGGCCTTCTGCTGATTGTGACACTTGCACATCTTGTCCAGCGACTGGAACAGGCGGCCCAGCAGTCCCACCTTCTGCTTCGGCACCGGATCTCGGGCGGCCTTGTGGGGCTTGGAGCGCTCCTTCAAGTTTGGCGCCGATCGCTTCGGCACAATCACATGGGGACGCTTCTTGTTGTAGCGCTGGAACTCGATCCTCTGGGGCTTGACCTTCGACTGCTGGAGCAGACTCTGCTCCGGCTCCGCGTGCATCTCGTACAGCGTTTGCGGCGAACTGGAGCTGCCGGCCACCGTAGTTTCGGACACATCGCCGGCACGATCGGTCTTGAAAATGCTATATTGTGTGGACGCATGCTGATACACATCCGAGTCGCTGGATGAGTTCATCCGCGGCAGAATCTTCTTCAGCGGCGACTGCATCTTCGCCGTTACGCCCACATGATGCATTTTGATCAGATTCGACTTGGAGGTGGAGCCATTGGGATCGGTTGACTCGGACATTGGGTTTTCGGGTTTGTTTCTGTCTGGTTTCCAGTTCTCTCTCGAATCTAACTGACAACTGGGGGGGATATGGAATGGCCTCAAATACATTTTAAAGCTAAGCCTGAGACGAAACGAAAGTCCATGCCAGCATGAGTGTTTTTTTTATTTGAATAACTTTCTTGGTTCTTAATGATTCATGTGCACCTTGCATGGTGTAGCTTCCTTCTTTTATTATTTTTGTAATAAATACAATTTTTTATTATCATAGTTTGTGTTAATATTAGCGTTGTTTCATTGGTGTAATAGTCCCACTTGTATTTGTTACCAAACTTACCAATTATAATCACTTATTTTTTATCAAAATGCAAAAAAGAAAGTCTAGTTGACAAGCAAAAACCTCTGTTATCGAACTAAGTAAATAGTAACGATCGCAACGATCATTGCACACTCCAGAATTTAATCTCAACGTTAAAGTTTAAATAAGAATAATTTATATTTATTTAAATAAAAATATCTAAACTTGTTTACTAAATAAACGAGCACGAGTACGAGAGAGACGTGAAAATAAGAAAATAAGGAGTTTTACATCTAAAATTGTTTAAAAGTAAGTATTAAATAAATGAGAAATATTCTACAAATACAACGATAAGCTAGAATTACAAACAATTATATTAATTGGCAGAGCAGTGATTAAACTTATAAATAAATCTAATTGGAAACAAAGAATAGGGTTACAAATTATCGCACAAATAGGTTCCGATGGCTCTTGATAAGAAGGCAGCTATCATTGCAGTTCAAACCTTTGACAGAGTCGGTTGCAAATTTTCGTAGCGCAAATATTTTGCACATTTCAGTGAAGAAAACAAAAGTGAAACAAATAAATTATAGTAAAGAGAACATATTGAAAAATGGGAAAGAGAAATAGTGAGTGGACTTAAAATGAATAAATAAAAATAAACTTAAATTAAAGTGTTGAAAATGTTTCAGAATATAAGCCACAAGAAGTGAAACCTGTTGTGGCCTCACCCACACAGCCACAACCACAAGGTAAGTGTAATTGATAACAAAAGAAACAACAGTCATTTTCGATAGATAACGCTTTTCCGGGGAGTCACCGCATTTGTTTTCGCTGTGATGAAATTCAGTAGGTGGCTTCTAGAAGCTTCTAGAAGAAGGGAATCAAGGTATAAAGAATTCCCTATTTGATTATTTCTTGAACAACTTTAGAACTTTCACAATTATTGAATGTATTTAACTTTACTCTTATTTACTATAATTCTCTTTGAAACTAAACCGATTTACTTAACTTTGTAATCAATACATGCAGTTAGCTTACAGGTGGCACAAGGCCCATCCATTAGCTCTGGAGTTGCTGGAACGTCAGGCCGCCAGCAGCAGCAGCAGAGATCTCAGGGAGGTCAAGGATGGGGCGGACAGCAGACGGGTAGCCAGCAGCAGCCTCGTGGACAGGCCCAACCGTGGAGGACCCAGCCGCAACAGCAACGTCCACAAGGACAACATGGTGGCGGTCAGCAGGGAAGGCTGCCGCAGCGGGGTCAACAAGGAGGTCGCCAGCAACAGTCACAGGGACAGCAAGGACAGCAAGGTGTCCACCAGTCAAGCGGACCACCTCAGCAGCAAAATCTTTCTCGGCAAGATCCACCAGGACAGCAGGGACATGGTCCGGGTCTACAAGCTGACAAAATCAAACGTGGAACAATTGGCGAACCTGGCCAGGTGGCTGTTAACTATCTGGAGATCGACATGAAGGGAATGCCGGAACACGCCTTCCACTACGACGTGAAGATCCAACCGGAACGACCCAAAAAGTTCCACATAGAAGCCTTTAAGCAGTTCCGCGACAACCAATTGCGCGGACTAGAGGTCCGCTTTGATGGCAAAGCCTCCTGCTATTCGGCGGATAAGTTGCCGACTGATTCCCTGAATCCGGAAGTAACTGTAAGTAAAAAGATTAAGGGGATTTTTAGCATTATCTTTGATTAATAACTTTCCAGGTGAAAGATAGCCAAGGCCGCTGCCTGAGCTTCACAGTGGAGATCAAGGAGACGGCTGATCCGCTTATCAACTTAGGTTCCCTAAAGTGGTGAGAGGAGATCTCAGGCAAGGCAAACCGAAATGAGTTTCTAATTAATTCATTCGCAGCTATGCGTCAAAGAGCATCTCCGAGAAGCCCATGCGGGAAATGCAGTGTTTGGAGGTGGTGCTGGCGTCTCCGTGCCACAACAAATCTGTTCGGTCTGGTCGCTCTTTCTATCCCATGTCCGGAATGGGGAATCGCATGAAGCTGGGCGGCGGATACGAGGCCCGGGTGGGCTTCTTCCAGGCCATCGTTCTGGGTGATCGACCATACTTAAATGTGGACGTATCGCACAAGTCCTTCCCGATGGCCATGCCGGTGCTGGAGTGGTTGCAGGAATATGGCCCGAAAGAGGGAACCGATGTCCCGTGGGCGCGCTTTTCCATCGAGTCGTTTCTGAAGGGCCTCAATGTGGTGTATAAGCCACCAGAGTCCTTTAAAGCCAATCCACGTTGCTACAAAGTAAATGGACTTTCGCAACTTCCGGCCAGCAAAGAGAAGTTCCAGCTGGATGGCAAGGAGACCACCGTTGCGAACTATTTCCAGGATCGCAATTACAAGCTAAAGTTTCCGGACCTTCACTGCCTGCACGTTGGTCCTCCCGCCAAGAAGATCATGCTGCCCATGGAGCTCTGTACCATCGAGGGAGATCAGGTGTTGAAGGTGAATTGTTTGTGAGTATTCCAAGTGCGTCTACTTATATTTATCTGTGTTGCAGCGCAAGGATGGAGACGCTCAGGTGGCCCAGATGATTCGATTTGCCGCCACATCCACCCAGGAACGAAGGGACAAGATCATGAAGCTGCTCAAGCTCTTCCAGCACAACCTGGACCCAACCATCAGCCGTTTTGGCATCCGGATAGCCAACGATTTCATTGTTGTGAACACCCGAACCCTCTCACCGCCGCAGGTGGAATACCAGGGCAGCAGGCGTTGCTCGGTTGAGAACGGATCGTGGCGCATGAACAATATGCGGTTCCTTGAGTCGAAGCAGAAGGTGCACAAGTGGGCGATTTTGTACTTTGATTCCCCGCAAAATACAAGACACAAGATGTCCTACAATCAGGTGGCCGATTTTGAGCAGAGAGTGCTGGCCCAAAGCAAGGCCGTGAACGTGAGCCTGGACGAAAAGGCTGAGATACGGCCCTACAGGGACGAGCGTAACCTAGACGAGTGCTTCGTGGATCTTCAAAACCAATGCGATCTGGCCTTTGTGATCATGCCGAAGTTTGGAGTCACTTACGGAGCCATTAAGCAGAAAGCCGAGCTGCAGCACGGAATTCTGACGCAGTGCATCAAGCAGGATACCGTGATTAAGAGGCTTAGCCCGCAAACAATCGCCAACATCCTGCTAAAGGTCAACTTAAAGCTAAATGGCATTAATCACAAGCTAAACGACGTTACTGGCCTCCCGATGCTCCAGAATGCTATGTTTCTCGGTGCCGATGTTACGCATCCGTCGCCGGATCAACGTGATATCCCCAGTGTGGTGGGCGTGGTCGCCTCCCACGATCCCTATGGTGGTGTCTACAATATCAATTATCGCCTGCAGCGCCCCACCTTGGAGCTGATAGAGGATATGGAGTCAATAACGATGGAGAGTTTGCGTGTATACCGGGAATATCGCAATGCATATCCCGATCACATTGTCTACTATCGGGATGGGGTAGACGATGGCCAGCTTCCGAAAATCAAACGAGACGAGCTCCGGGGAATAAGTGCGGCATGTCAGAAGGTATGCTTTCAGTGTAATAAGCCTGATTAGGCTTATTAAAGAAACGCTTAAGTTTTTGTTTGTGTTCTTGCTTTTTATTCCTCTCTGCCGGAAGTGAACTTTTTAGGGATCGCATCTAGTTTTTATGTTTGTTATCGATTCTTCTTATTATTATACAATGTTCACACATATTGTTTTTTAATGTTCTCACTATTATTACATTCAGAAATGAGATCGTTTCCTATACTTAATTTAATTTATTTACTTACAGCTCGGCATTGAGCCAAAGATTTGCTGCATAGTTGTGGTGAAGCGTCACCATACTCGCTTCTTTCCAAAACCAAATCCTTCGCAGTCCCATAATGCCAGGAAGGACTTTAACAACGTGAAGCCCGGAACAGTGGTCGATCGCACCATCGTTCATCCCAACGAGGTGCAGTTCTTCATGGTGAGCCACGCATCCATCGGCACGGCCAGGCCAACGCGTTACAACGTAATTGAAAACACCGGAGGACTGGATATCGATCTGATCCAGCAGATGACCTACAACCTCTGCCACATGTACCCGCGCTGCACTCGCTCGGTTTCGTACCCGGCACCGGCTTACCTGGCTCATCTAGCGGCGAAACGTGCACGTGCTTATCTCACAGGGTACGTCAATTCATTGTTTTTGTGATGTTTACTAAGTTTGTCAAGTTTCATTACAGCACTCATTCCTTCAAGGACCTAAAGGAGGTGTATGAGAAGCGAAAGACTATTCCGAAATTTAAGAAAGCTCACCCAATGTTCTTTATCTAATCATTGAAGTCTAAATCTCAACTCATTAGAGTATTGTAATCGGAGTTGTAACCCAAAAATGTAAATTTTATAACAATTAATAAACATAAAAGGCGCACAAAGCGCCAAAGACCACAATTTTATAATATTCTTTAAATTTTTGTCAAGTTTTTGAATTGCTTTTCGTTCTTGTAGTGTGACCAGCTGCCGTGCCCGAGTTGATACCCTTTTTTCAGGCAAATTGCATCATCATAAACGGTAAATCAACCTACGGAAGCTACGTTCACATCCACTATCAAATACCGGATAAAAAAAGAAAACACAACTGTAATTACTTTTTGGAGACTATTATTAATTTCATCTCGCACAGCACTCCCCCCCCGCTTTAGGCAAACCATATAATCATCATGCTGTCCTCCGCGTGGCGCAGTGTGTCCACCTCGGTGGAAACAATAAACAATATCTAATAGGGTCTTCCCACAGAGATACATCGCTCGGCCATAAGATTTTTGCCGTTCCGAATTTTCTCATATTGTTCTCCATTCAATTGTACATCCAAATTTACCCGGGGTTTTTAGTCAAAAGTTAAGCGATGGTTCTTCGGTGCAACTCTGAATTCATTTTCTTCTCGGTACCATTCACTAAGAATATGTAAAGATGACCCGGAACATTTGTCGTGTTTTCTGGAATATCCTTCCCCCAAAATGTCTCGAATCGCCATTATTTTATTTAAAGCTCCTATTTCTACTTTATTTTTATTAAATTTTGTCCGCCTTTACTACCATGAACACACTTAAGGGCATTTGTCCTATGATAGAGAAAGTAATTGGAAAACCTCTAATTCCTCGTCATATAATTCATTATATTTTAGTGTCAATTACTGACTACAAAATCTTAAACAACTTGCAGTTTTTCTGTCGCTAAACAGTAAAAATGGTGGAGGGGATGTAGCTCTGTATGAATCGAAGATTCACATTTGTCGAAAATCCCAACTGTTTCACACGAATGGACTTTGTGGAAGACAGTATTATACCGTTATACCATTCCACCATCCATTTAATAATAATAATGATAATACTAGTATGACACTACCGCATTAATTAGAGATTTCATTAAAGATTTGACAGCGCTATAGGGTTTTACACAAGTGCGAGCAAGATGACTATATGGCAATTTGAATACATTGGCTAATGCATTGACAATGTATTAACCGCGAAATTCGACAGATTTACATAAAATATACTAGAAACTAGATTTTGACCGATAACAATATACTGCTTTTAGCTCCGTACGGAGTAGAGCTAAAATTTTAGTCAGCTAAATCTCCATATATTTCGACAGTTGACCTGTGTGACCAGATGTTAGGATGTTCATCCAAAAATCTAAAAGAAATAATCGCAGCAGCTGTGATTGTTCCGTTAAATATAACAGAAAATGGACTTTAAAAGTGCAATATTCAGATATGGAAGCTTATAACCGTTCAATTAAAATAGCATTTGGGCTATGCGCAATTGCTGTGGCGATGGAGGAGGAAGCCTCCAGTCAAAGGAAGGAAAGGTCTCCTCAATATTGGGTAAACCCATATTTAAAGAAACGCGGCTCTAAGGGCCCAAGAATATAATTTTTTGCAAGACTCCAACTCAATACCCCAAGACGCAGTTTTGACAGACCTAAGAGCATGCCACCGAGATCGGTTTAAAAGAGTACCTTAATAACAAAATTGAATATTCCCAAGTTAGTTGGCAAGCTGAGTCCGCAGCTATTAACATTGATACATAAGGAAAAAAAAATTAATAAATAAATATTACAATTTCATTTTAAGTTAAACATTTTTTATTTTTCTTGTTTTGAATCACCAGCAACTCTTTCCCACGCACTTTTTGAAAAATTTGAGTCTTAGTGCTTCTTGTGGGTAAAAAATTGGTTCTCCTTTGACTAGATTAATTAAACTAATTTTTTCCTCGCTGGAAAAAAAAAGCGGCTATACGGCTCTTTTTGTGGGACTCGTATCCATTTTCGAAGGGGTGCAGTCGAAAGATTAAAAAATTTAAACTTTTGACATGCCTAGTCGAAAATTCATCCGAAAATGAATACCTAACGTTTGTGTTCATTCTAGTATTTTTCAGTATTTATCTTATCTGTGCTTCACACGAACTTGCTAAACGAGCAATAGAAATCGGATATGCATCCCTTTCGCACTCACAGGGTTTCGAAAATTTAGCTCTACTCCATACGGAGCTTTAATGTGAAAAAATATAATTGAAAAGTATATTAGTCAGCTCATTGACAAAATGGTCTAACAAAAAAAAAAAAAAAAAAAATGCTTTTTATTTTGTATTTTGCAATTATTTGCTATAACTAAACTGAAAAATGGCTGCAACAATGTAACAAAACTGATATGTTTTCGATGCCAAGTTCTTGCGCTGTAAAATTAATTTACATGAATTTTTGTGGTGCTGTTTACGCAACTTGTGGCCAGTACGTTATAAATATACATTTAAGGACTTCCATATACATTCATTGTGGAATACTTTGACGAGGACTTAAGAAATGCATATTTATATATTGCGGCTTGCGGCTCTTGTTATTGTTTGCCTTTTTAAATCAGTGTGACCGTAGTCGCATTACCAAAATATTCCAAGCAATATAACACATATAGTTGTCTCTTTCAAGGTCCTAAAGAAGTAGCTACTTAATGTGAACCTCATTACTGTGTCATAGCGCCATAACAAAACCCTAAAGAAAATTTGCTAGAGTAGCAATTTTATAAAGATTTAAGGAACATATTTTGCTCTAAACACATTACTTATTCAAGGAACGCATTCTAATTGTTGCCTAATACGATATATCTTTATACTTTTGCAGGGTATTATAATTTCAGTAAGAAATTTGCAACGCAGTGAAGGAGTCATCTCCGACCCTATAAAGTATATATATTCTTGATCAGCATCAACAGCCGGACAGACGGACATGGCTAGATCGACTCGTCTGTTGATGCTGATCAGATAAACCGATACTTTTTGTGTTCTAAAAGGCAATCTTTTAGGACTTGTCAATTTAAAAAAAGGCTTCTAAAAACACTGCATCGCGATCCTTACAGAAGTCAGATTTCACTTCATTTGGAAAATTTCAAGGTCTGCGAAGTGTGGCGAGTAATTTAAAAGAAAAAATAATTTTAAATGGCAATAAAATAATATATAACTATTATTTTACTTATTACAGCAGCTTATTTCGTATTTGTATTGTTACATCGCGAACGCTTCGATAAATTCATCATATTTTGAATGTTTTTTTTTTTTACTAATGAAGTAAATTAGTAAATTTCTTAATGTAACTAAGTTGAAAAAAAAATTTTAGAGAACATTTTATGTTCTTGGTAGACCTTTTCTAGAAATACCCAAATCCAGTTGCAATGTGTAATGGTATACAAACTTTGATGTGCCGAAGTAAGCTTTCTTTCTTGTTAATAATGCATTTCCTTTAGTTTCTCTTAAATTATTGTTCTCTTACTAAAGCAATATACATATACAAGTTTATTGAAGGGTCTCCAACATTTGTATCTTTTACAACGAAAAATACGAATGCTCTCATGGTACAATTTAAATTAAATATTTATTAGTATTATTTTTTAGCCAATTCTGCGGAGAGCCAATCCAGTCCCTCATAAAGTCCGTGACCCTGTGTGGCGCAAGTAGCTTGAATAAACCACTAAAAAGGGCAAAATAACTACAGTTTAGATAATAATAATAACTTAAACAAGAAAGGAAGCTAACTTCGGCACGCCGAAGTTTTTATACCCTTGCAGATTCCAATTGTTTAAATTATAATCTATCCCAATATACATAATATAATATGAACTACTTTCATATACATAAAATTTTTACAGTTTTACATGTTTTTACATTTTTTCACATTTTTACATGTAAAGTAAAATGTAATTTTTCTCCACGTTTACCGAACGTTTGTATGGCAGCTATATGATATAGTCGTCCGATTCTTATGAAATTTACAACAAAATTCTGAAAAAATATGAAATACTAGTATCTCAAAGTAGAAGAAATTATGTTGAAAACTGGCAAAGTTATAATTTATTATAAAAAAATCCCTACCGTTCCTATGGCAGCTATATGATATAGTAGTCCGATTTTTATAAAATGAAATCTAAAAATCTAGAATAATATAAATAGCTTTTAACCGAGAGTTGATCAAGATATGGGCAATTCTCTGATGTCGCACGCGACATTTGTACGCATTCAAACTGAAATAAATCATGTTCTAAGACATTATTTTAATTTTACAAAATTT
>VNJS01018158.1:0-53930 GCA_008042575.1 Drosophila watanabei | reverse complement strand
GTGTGGTGTGTGTGTGGTCCCTAGACCCTTGTAGTTGTCATTGCCATTGTCTTGCTAGCCTTTTTGCTGGCCTTTTTTATCGCCATGGCTGTAACCGTCACCGTCTAGGGCCGGCAGGCAGCAGCTTGTTTGTTTAATTAGCCGCTGTCAGCGCTTGTTAGTCGCTGCTATCTCCCGGGTTAGTTGTATTCCATTTGAATCGGATACATCATCGCATACCCCGTACGTGCATACTGAATGCCATTTCACACGCAACGCTTTTCCGTGGAAATCTTGGCCAGTATGCAAATGCAATATATGGAGCTGCAGCTGCGATGCGAACGCCGATAGGCGAACTCTAACTCTAACAATAACTATAAATTTTGGGTCGCCTTCTGACAGGCCTGACTCACTTTAGCTTTAGTGTTTAGTCCATTATTTTGTATAGCCTAGCATTAGTTTTAAGAGCAAAGACCAGTTTAGGTGATTTTCAATTAACTGCTTGACAATAAATAAAAATAAACATAAATCTAAGGCAGTCCGAGAGGTTTGCTATAGGTTTGGGAATGTTTATTCCAAATATATAAAAATCATGTTAAAGTTTATACTAATTATAAAATTTTGTCGTAATTTTATTTAGCTTTAGTCATTAAAATATATTTTTATGAACTTCAAAGCTGAAATAACAGCACCATCACTTGATTTAAAATCTGCAATTTTTGAGCAATATTCCTTTCCTTTTCAATTTAAAATAATATCATTAAATTGACTTTAGGCCAAAGAAACATATTTATTCTCTTAATTAAACTAAATTTATTTCGTTTTGTTATGTTAACTTATTTAACGTTCACTTTTATAGCCATTCAGAGCATTCACCCATCGATCTTACCCGCATGGGTTAAAAACCATTTTGGTGAGTTGCATGCAATGCCTTAGACAAATTTCCATTTGTGGAGTCTACAGCCGGCTGACTACATGTAAATTAATTAATTAGACTGACGCTCATGTTGCCTAGTGCTGCGAGTGTTGCTAATAGTGGCTGGTGTGGGCGCAACACTCTCGAGGAGGACCACACGCACACCTGAGCAGAAACAATGAACCGAAGTTGCCGCACCGATCAATGATCTGCGAGACACTTGGAAGCCAAACAAGCGAGCGTTTAATTAATGGCCAATCCTGGGGGCCACTTGAAATTACACCGCCCCCCCCCTGGGGAGTCAATTGAAATGGCGCCAATACATGGTTTACTTTTTTTGGCAGCTTTTATGACAGTTTGCAGCGGAGTTTAGCTTTTGCGAAACACTCTGTTGCGTGGGCGTTGCCAATCGAATTTGCATGTTGCTGGGAACAAATGAAATGGAAATCAAATTATAATATCAAGCTGCGCTCCGGATTGCAACACATACAAGCTGCCTGTTTCGTGCGGAAAAAACTAAGGCGGGTCGCGCCAAGGTTGAGATTTGCGAGCAGTTTTATTATTTTCCTTTTTTTCGAACGCAATTTGCTTGGCCCCAGACAAAAGACATGTTTTTTTGTTTAAGCCCTGCTGTGCCTTTTTAGATGCTGAGTAACCGCAGTAGTGCCTAAGTTGCAAAAGCAAAAGCCACACTGTCATTGTTGCTGCTGCTGTTGCCGCTGCTGCTGCTGCCTGCCGCTGCACACGTGCCACATTTGTCAGGGCAAAAGAACAATGGCTGCGGCGGCCTTCGGGGCGCGATTTAAGGTGCGACCCCAAAAACTGGAGCGGGAAATGCTGCCTATAATTAGCCATAATCTAATTAGAGCCAAATCAAGCCAAACAAGTTCGTTTCCTAAGTCTTTTGTCGTCGTTCGGCGTTCGTTTCTTGAGTCTTTCGCCAGGCGACTTTTACTAAAGCCCATAAAATACATACCCCGCTCTGTATATATATATGTAATATATGTTTATATATATCTTGACTATGGTATTTTTAAACTGAACCGGTCGCACATAGTGCCTTAACCAGTGGACAACGGACACAGGTCAAAAGTTGCTCCCAACCACCGTTCCGAAACCAGTTGCCGTTAACTGCAACGTTTTTTATTTTATGGCTGCAACTGTTGATGATGCCTGCCTGCGTTGGCTTCCTCGAAGAAGCCCCGGACTCGTCCTCGCAAGTGCAGCAGCGCCCGAACTGACCCACTGCACACGTTTAACTTGAACTCCAAAATCGCCGCAGATTCCAGTTTGTCGAGCGAAGCGAGTTGGTCTGGTCGTCGTCGTTGGGGCGACTCTCGCTTTCAGTTGCTGGGCCCCAATGCCTTTCGCATTTCCAGCTCATTTAGGCGTGTCAGGCCGAGTCCAGTCCTGAGACCAGACGACCTTGCAACCGCTATACTTTATGTATATATAGATATCATGCATAAGTGCGATAATGCTGGCCACAAGCGAAGTGAATGTACACAAGACATGCTCTGAATAAGTATGTTTCGAGCTGTCAGTGGGTTGGGCACTTGGGTAATTCTTGATTTAAGCTAAATAACTTGAATTGATAGAGCTATAGAGTTGGCTAGTTAAGAGGTCTTTAATTTATTTAAGCTTTAATTGGATTTTTTCAGGGGGAAACACATTAAGTGTGATCTAGCTTCTTTTATAAACCGATTTACCCTTACCCTTGCATAGAAGAACTTCACAAAGAACCCTTCTATATGACCTTAATATAATAACCCATAAAGGAAGCTTCGCCCCTTCGTTCTGCCACCCAACAACAGGTCTTAGCTCTGTCAGCTGCTGGCATTCAGCCTTTAATAACATTTCGCTTTTGATGGCTCGAATTTAACGAAGCATTTACCGAACAAAGAACTGCAAATCCGCTTTCGGCTGCCAGCAACCTTGAGAGCCACACATCAGCAGCAGCACCAGCAGCAGCAGCAGCCCCGTTCATGTCGATTTCATTTCATGGAAAACTTTGACACACATTTCAACGGTTTTTACAAGCGTTTAGCCAATAAATCAGCGCCGAGCGGCAGACGTTACGCGCAGAACTGAAGCACATGGCCAAATGCCAAAGCGATGCTAATGGCGATTGTTTGGCAGTGGCTCCTCATAGTTAGTAGAAGGTACTAGCTGGTGCCGGTGCTGCCGTTGTTCTGATTCTCGCTGCTGGCAGCGCTTCATTATACAAATTAACATAAAACATAATAGTGACAGAGCGGCGTCAGGTGAGCGCTGGGCAGAGCGATGGCGGCGGAATCGGCTGCTGCATCGGACAGGAGCAGCACAGATAACGAAAAGCAGACAGCAAATAGCAACAACACTTGGAGAAAATATAGTTTTTTAAATTTTTTAAAATAAAATATATGGGGAAATAGAATACTCAATGAAGAACAACTCAAAACAAGGCAAAATATCTTAATATATAATTAATGTACAGAAATTAAGCTTCGATTTAATTCCACGAATTGCTGGTTCTGATTAACCCCCAATCTTGTTCCTAAATTGAGACTTGTATTAGTTTTAAATCACTGCTTTTACTACTATATTCTTTTTCAAGTGTATCATCTATCCAGCATCATCATCATCTTTGCAGCAGCTTCTTGCCGTGGCCTTTTATGCAAACGACAATTACAATTAGCTTTGGCTTCATTGTCTTGGCTTGGCTGCGGCTTCCTCTTGCCGCTTCTTGTTAGCATTTCTGCCGACATTTTCGGCGACCTTAGCAGCGAAGGAAAAACCAAACCAAAAATCAAAACAACAGAGAGTGAAGGCAAGAAACAAAAGTGAAGCAAACTTTAAAAGAAAAAAAACCAAACATTTATCATTCAGTTAAGGTGCAGAGCTGCTGCAGTCTCGGTGGCTTGTTTAAGCCCAACTTTATATAGTCAGATTTATTATAAGCTTAGGCCATAAAACCTTTTTGGGAAATGAAAAATCTGTGTGTCTTTATCCTGATTACTAATCAGTTAAAAGATTAAGCGACGTAGTTTGAATCACAAGAAATTCAGGATAATTGGTTGATTAATAGGGTTTTTTATGTAAGAGGTACTTTTAACATTAATAAGAAATACCTAAGGTTGGTCTTTAAAGAATATAGAAATAACTGAAGACAAAAGATAGATTTTTAAACTCGAGAGAATCCTTAAATACAAATTTTTAAAATATTAATGATAAAATCAATTTTACATTGAAAAAAGTTTATATTTTTCAGTTCAATTCAAAATTTGGAACTTTTTCATCTATGTATATAATTATTTTTTATCATTTTATTTCTATAAAAAACTCCCCTCGAAATGTAGTACCTTAGCTTAATTCTTACACACTAATGACTCAGCCACTCTGGTTAAACAATTACATGAAAAATTAAGGCCTTGGCGCCGAAATATGACATGTTTATTTAATAAACTTTTTTGGTTTTTTGGGGCTGCAGCTGCCGCAGTCTGCCGCATGTGGCATAAATCACTGTCAGTGCTCATTTGAGGCAAGCGATTGAACAGAGACCAAAGCCCAAAGACCAAGCCAAGACCCAGACCCACGGCACAAATGTTTTGTCAAACGTTTAGTGTAACAAAATGCGGCAAAAGGGGGCAAGAAATGTGTAGAAGTGACTCACTCACTCACTTACCACTGGCGGCGGCAGCAACCTCGATTCCAGAAAGTGAACGGATCGGCGCCGCGCCAAGTGGCAACGTTTTTTGGCAATACATTTCGATTGCTCGATCCCATAATGCGGCAGCTGATTGATTTGCAATTAATAAAATGCTCATTATGAATGTATAATCCGTAATGATTTCCCAACGCCACCATTCCACTTTATTTGCAGAATTGGGCTGTGCGGCTTCGACAATCCGATGAGGGACCGCAAGACGGACGAGCTGAAGCGCGTCATCGGGCAGGTAAGTTTCGCGGGCTCGAATTTATGGCACAATCAAAGCGACAACGGTTTAATTAACTTGGACAATAAACCCCGAAAATTGACGAGAAATCTCCATTAGCGGGAGGAGATGGTGTGAAGATTGAGCGCCACTCAAAGCTTTCCTCTAATGTGTACAAATAAAAATCATCAAAAACCAGAATGATATCTTGGTCAGAAGCTGATTTCGGATCTTGAAACAAAAAAAATTTCACAGAAGACTTTTTAACATTTATATTTTAAATTAATTAAATCTATTATCCATCTTAATTTAATTGAATTTTCCTAATTAAAAAAGGGCGTCAAAATCAAAATGGACGATGCTGGCAACATACTCATCCGGCGGTACGCCAAGAGCAATGTCTATGTGAAGAGCACCGCCAGCAGTCCCAACGAGGAGACCTCCATCGGTGCCGAGATCTTAAAGCTGCCCAATCAGGCGCTCGAATCCGAAAAAATAGTCAAGGTGAGTGGGTGAACCGAGATCTGTAACCCACATCCACATCCACATTCACATCCATTCCAAAATGCTAATAAGTACTTCACATTGTTCTCCCTCTGCATTAGCTCTTCGACATGAAGAAGTTCCAGTCGAATGTGAACCGCGAACTGCAACGCGCTTATCCGGATCGCCGGCGACTGGAGACGCAGTGCCTCTCGACGGTGGCGTTTGTCAAGTCGGAGAACGATGTCTTGGAGTGCCCCATTTGGGTGCTCATTGTCAACGTGGTGGCCATGGATATGCTGAAGACCAAGCTGCCGCCAGGTGGGTTTAATCTCTTAAGACTTTAAAATGAAATTAGCTTTAAAATGATTAATGTTTGTATTGAAAAAATTAACTAACTGGGTATTTGGTTTTTAAAATTCAGTGCAACGTCCCATTGTGGACATTAAGAACCGCCCGCGCATCCCCATACCCGACGAGGATCCCTACAGCGTGGCGGGCAATGGCAGTGGCGGCAGCTCGGGCAGCTCAGGCTTTGGCAGTGGCCACCAGACGCAACTGCATCCTCAGCAGCAGCTGGGCAAGCATCTGAATGGAAATGGAGGCGGACACGTGGCTGCCACGCGGGAACAGCTGCTTCTACAGACGCAACAGCTGGCCCACAAGCGCAGTGAGAAGCCGCCAAAGCTACCGCCAAGGGATAATGTCTACTCGCATGATCTGATTCCAAAGGTAAGCTTTATAATACTTCGAAATTATTTATAAATAATCCACGAAAATTTGATTCTTAGCTCAGTAAAATTAATGAGAATCTTTAGCAATAAACTGAATCATAAAACCCTCGAAAAAAACTAAGGTTTGATGTTTCATTTTGTTTACACCACTCCCATATATACATATTACACCCTACTTTGGGGCAGCAAGCCAAGTGTGATAGATTGGGCAAGTTCTTCATTTGCTGGCAAAGTGTCGGAACAAATTCGGCAGCGCTAAAACACGAGTAAGACACGCCACACTGGCGGAGTAGAAGTGTGGCAACCTGTCCAGTTGGGCTCCACGGAGCTAGTTAGTCTGACTGCCCATGCTTGGTCACATGCGCAATGCGGCCACCACTTGCAAAATGCATAAATGGGTCTCTCTCCTCCTACCCGCTGAAACACTCCAATGCGAAGACATTTTAGAGCCACTGAGCCACCGATCCGCTGAGCCGTTGTGCCGCTGTACCGTTGAGCCTCACTGAGCAATCGGCATTGCATTCAATTCAATCCAATAATAATATTCGAATTTCAGCAGCCACTGGCCGCAAATAACTGCAAACGAATCGCGTGTAATTAATATGCGAGGAATGCCGTTGCTGCTTGCTGGATTTCAGCTGCCTCGGCTTGCTCGATTGCCAATTGGGCCCAACGACCGAGTCAGTGTCTCATGGAGAGCCAGTGCTCCGCTGTGGGGCACACCTTGCGCAAGCGTTGGGGGAAACTTATGATAATCCCATCCCCTGGACTGGTTACTTTCCTTCTAATACCTCTTTTTCACACTCTTATCTTTTCAGCCGGACTACGACGACATTGATTTGGAAACGCGCATCAAACTGTCGCGGGGCAAATCGGACAAGGGCAAAGATAACAAGAAATATGGTAAGAGATCAATATTACTCACTTACTCTGTGTTCCGAAGACAGTTGGAACCCATCTCGATGACCTAAATTCCTTCTAAGTGGATAATTTATGGGACACTGATGTTCTGTTGAGATTTGACTTGAATCTGTGATGGGGGACATAGAATTTGTCTGTGAAAGAGGTACTAACAAGGTGTAACCTCATTAACAAGAAGTCAATATACCGGTTTAAGAACCTTGATAAGTCATGACATTTATAACCAAAAAAGGATCTTGTCTCTGGAGATGCTCTGCCACCGAATAACAAACAGGTTTAATGGCTTTTCTCGAGTAGACTTAATGCTCAAACAGCTTCATAAGTATTCTTCTTAATCCTTAATCAATAAAAACCTTTTTCTCCATAGATGACCCCTACTATTGCGGCCTGCGTGCCCGAGTGCCGAACTTTGTCAAGTCCGGCAAGCCGGCCAGCGCCAAGGATCAGCGTGATGGCAATGGAAACAACATCAGCAACGGCGGCGGCGGCATGAGCACGCTCAGCCAGAAGAAGACCTCGATGATCCACAACCACTTGGCGGGCATGCATCCGCATCACATTCAACAGCAGCAGCATCAGCAGCAGCAACTGATGGCTGCAGCAGCGGCGGCGCATGCGGCGCAGCATCACCAGCAGCAGCAGCACCATCAGATCTGGCAGACGCGCAGCTACGAAAGCGGCATAGGTATTTATAAACAGGGTGGGCCCAGCACCACCAACGCCACGACCATCCAACAACACAATTCGCACGCACTGCAGCAGCAGCAGCAGCTGCAGCTGCAACAACTGCAACTGCAACAACAACCACAGTCACTGCCAACGGACCTAACAGCCACTCTGGCAACAGTAACAGCCACTGCCACTGGCAAGACACACAGCACAGCTCACAAAGCACGCAGCCACCTGCAACAGCAGCAGCAGGCGCAGCAGCATCAGCACTTGCATCCACATCCGCACCCGTTTCCGCACGCACATCCACACCACAGACACCACCACCAACGGCATAGCCACCAATGCGAAAGACACTCCCGCGCGCAGCAGTCGCAACAGCAGCATCATGTCCAGCATCAGTCCCTGCAGCAGCAGCAGCAGCAGCCGTATTACGACAACCTAGAGGACTCCGTGGGTCACCAGGTGTCGCGACGCCTGTCCACGCGCCGCCCACCGCCGGCTGAGAGCACCTCGTCCTGCAACTGCGTGAGCTGCTATGCGCTGGCTCCGCTTTGTGGGGCAGTGCCTCCGCCACGTCCCCAACGGAGTCTTAGCCAGCAGCAGCTGCGTCGCCACCAGCGGCTGAGCGGCAGTCTGGTGGAGCCGGTGGAGCTGGTGGAGCGGCCAGCGGGTGTGACCAAGTGGTGCAGTGAGAGCGATGTCTCGGTGCTGGAGCTGGAGCCTGCGGCAAACGAGCGGTACGACGACTGCTACGAATACGACGACTTCGACCTGGACTTTGACCTGGACGACGACCTGGGTCTGACCAATCAACCGCGACGACGCCGGGGTACCGAGACAGTGGACCTGTATGTGGACCGGGCCCAACTAAGGCAACTCCAGACGCCGGCGGTGCTGCGGCACAAGTCGCAGTCCACGGAGAGCTTTTTTGAACAGCCCAACGAGGAGGGCTCCCTGTACATGTACGGCGGCAGGAAGCGCATTGCGGTGAAGGCTCCGTCGGCGGCCAACATCTATGACCGGGTGCGCGGCTCCACGGACTCGGACATGGGGCACGGGCACGGGCACCGGTCTAGGCCCAGTGGCAGGCTCAATTTGGGAGCCAGGATGCAGGGCACCCAGCAGCAGCCAAAGCCACAGCTGCCAACTCCCAGTTGGCGCGGCGGCAAGCGACAGGACCAGGCTCAAAACGCTGACAAAAGACAAAGATATGACAATGCCACCAGCAGCAGCAGCAGCAACAACAGCAGCAAGCAGCACAAAAGACAGCTAACGAACGCCACGAAAGACAATGACGACATGTTGAAAAGCAAAAATTATTTCAATAGTAAAAACAAAAGTATAGCAACAGCGGCAGCAGCAGCGAAAGCGACAGCAGTCGCAGCAACAGCAGCAGCATCCGCTGCAGGAGGAGGAGGTGGAAAATCGAGGGGAGGAGCTGGCGGCGGCAACCCAACAATGTCCCCAACATTGGCCACCACCACACATGTTGCCGGCAGCCCAGCAGCAATGAACAATGCTCCGGTCAGCGGCGGACTGCCTTCGTCTCCTCCTCCTCCGACAGCAACGGCGGCGGCCACAACCAGAGCCGGGCGCAGTGCCAGCCGCCTTGACATCAGCGACATGGAGTCCATTTATGGCTACCTGAAGCCGCGCAAGCCGCGCAGCCTCAGCCTGAAGAAAATCCAAATACTCGACTATTGAAGTCACATGGGGTTGCTCTAAATCGAAACGAGGTTATATGGCACAGACATCATCGCTATTAGTTATTATTTTTTTTTTTTAATGGTTGCCCTGCCCCCCGTTTTTGGGTCGGATAGGATCCGGTTGCTGTACATACAATATACCTGCCAAACGCATAATGGTTACCTCTTACTCTTACCCGGTGAACAGAGCCACACTAAACTGTACGAAACCTACTAACTTGGCGCACCTTGGACTCCTTGGACAGTCACGAAAAAACGCAATTTGTACATATTCAGATGAAGAGAGGAGGTCGTTTGAATCCTAGGGTAAAGGAAAGTAATCTTTGGAGAAGGTTAAATTAATTGCATCGGAATTATGCTGTAAATATTTAGGGTTTTATGAGAGTTGAACAAGGATCTATATACTCCAAAAATACTCTCAAGTTACAATTTCCAAAACAAAGCTGAAATACTTATTCAAGCTAAATTTTCCAAAGATTACTTTTCCACCCTCAACGATCGATCGAATCCTCTCTCCCTCATATACACTCATCATCGCATATATGTACATATATACCCCAAGATTGACTCGCAATCGCTTTGTAACCGTGTGTATCTCTGTGCTTCTTGTAGATTCGGAGCTTGTTGAATCACCTTACAATCACATCTATGGACGCCATTTACCGCTGCCAACGCGCGGCTACGTGCCCACACCACGCATGTTCATCGGGGAATGGGACTGAGCTGGAGCGGAGTCGAGCTGAGGCGATCACAACACACCGCACCGCAGCGCACTTGGGGCGGGCTTTTAGCAGGATTTCGAGCGGCCAAGGCACAAACACCACTTGCAGAGCTAATTTAAGTCAACCAACCAGCTTGAAATATTATTTACATTATATTAATTTAGCAAAATATTATGGTAAAATAATATTAAGCTAGGCCTAGACTTAAGCGAACCGCAACCCGTTCTTATTAATTTAGAGGTACGACGATTTCGATGAAGACAGAGGATATTTCGCGCTTTCCCTAGCATTTTCTGAGATTACGCACTTGCATGTTTACCCCGTTGTACGAGCTGAATGAGAGAAATAGCCATTACCATTACGAGCTTTTAAGTTTTTTTGTAAATTTTTCTTCGCCAGCCCGCCGCCGGTCGAATCACACGGAAGGATTGTTCGGGTTTTTACTTTCACGGATTTAGTATTCGGCTGAGATAAGCGAAAAAATCTGTGTCGTAAGAACTCAAACAACCCTGCTGGGTTTCCATTTGGTCGGACTGGCTGAATTTTATTTTATATCAAAATATTCTGTATTGTGTATTGAGAAAAGTAATAAAATTATCTTTCAAAACAAAAACCATTGATTAAACTTCGTTATACAAAAAATTATTTTGGCCCAGCAAGCAAATGTTTTATTATTAACTTAAGATTTTAATCGCTCGTTGGACAGCCTTGCTCCATATGGCGTTCCCGGGATAAATCACATGAAGTAATCAGAGTCCCAATTCGGTGGACGCATGTGATCCGGATTTGGTCCGCGGCCTCCGTTGGGGTTGAGGGGACTAAACGGATCGAAGCGAGGCACTGGCCCTGGCCCCATATCAGGGCGCGAGGGGAAACTAAACAAGTTACCAGGACCACCGCGACCCAGTGGATCCAGGTCTCCGCGGCCAATGTCCGGAAAGCCAAAAGGGCGAGGATCATATCCGTAAGGGGTGTAGGATCTAAAAGATAATTATATTAAAAAAGTTATATTAACACTGCAACATTCAAATTACTTCCTAAAAGTAAGCTACACTTTATCACGGCCAAGCTCTTGCGCTCAAATCGAGTATCATACTTTTGGGAAGTGAGTAAATGTAAGTTATGGAAGGCGCACAAACTTACCCGCCACGCCTCGGCTCGCCAATGCGCAAAGGATCTGCGCCTGGAGTGGTTGTGCTCGTAGTCGTCTGTGTGGTGACCTCACGCGAGTTGCCTGTAAAGACCGGGTCAAGGAGCTCCTTGCGATAGCGATCCACAATCTCGGAGGCGGTCGGCATCAAAGTGTTAATGTTGCCCTTGAGGGAAACTACCAAGGTCTTCGGGGTGAGGCAAATATTGGAAACTTTCTTGGTATTGATGTCCATCATGTTGACCAGCAGGTCCTCCTCGGTAATGTGGCCCAGGAGCAGATATAGCTGCTTGTCATGCACGTAGCGCAGCGAGTACTTGGTATCGTCATCGTTCCAGTTGTCCGGAAGCAGCTCGCTGCCCTCCTCTTCTGGCAATGTTTTCTATGGATGAATCGGTGAATGCCATAAAAAAATCTATTTCGAGACACCATCTGGTCATCTACTCACATCATCGCCGACGCCAACGCAACGAAAGTTGTAGTGCTTGGTCAGTAAGAAGTGGACGAGGGCAATTAGGACGTCCGTGTGCTTGTTGACATCTGACTGGACCGTCCTGTAGAGCAGATCCCAGCCGTAAAAGAAGTCGCCGGTCTTGGAGCCCGTCGAAGTTTCCATTGTGGTAACTGCAAGCTTTCAGAATAACTTGTCAGGATTCGTGAAGGCCCAGATGAACGTTCTACCTGTTTTCAGCAAAGGTGGAATTATTTTGTGCTTACGTCTGTTCGTTCTATCGTTCGGCTTTAACTGCCAGGCGTTCTTGGGTTGTCAGTACTTTCAGTATGTACATCTATCCCCAAGAGAACTGTTTACAAATATGCGAAATGTTTTTACTCCTGCAATCCCTTTGTTTTGATTGCAACTAGAGATGGGCGATAAATATCGGTCATCACATATCAAATAATTAAAGATTCGCTTTATTTTGTAAAAATGTTATTATAACTAAGGTATAACTGTAAAATTGCTTAAAAAAATAAGCAAAGAAGAATTTAAAGAGTCTCGTCGTGTATCTATCTCAGCAAAGTGGTTTTCAAGAGAAAAATTACGCACGCTTGTATTCTTCTTCCATTCTAGGAATTACTGTTTTTGCAAATAGGGGAAGTACCCAAAATATTTTGAAGAATTTTTTGAATATACCCAAAGAGAATAATTTACCGCTTGCTCTTAGATATTAATTTAATCCCTGTTTACGTTTTATATTTGTTTAGTCATTCCCTTTAACTAACGATAACTTGTAATTGTAATTATGTTATATCGATAGCTCGATACCGATGCTTATCTTTCGCTGATCAGTGTGACCGCTCCAAAATACTCGATATCTATCGAGACATCAGCCGGGCTGTACACGTATGACGGAAAATTGCATGTTTTCGAGACGTTAACCGAGTGTTCCGCACAGGAATTGTCCCAGATCCCTCGGAATGGGCATCAACGTCAGCAGGACGGCCGACCTGGCTTCCAACCAGTGGCTCCAGCGCTTCGTGGGCCGCCAGCACATCGCGCATGATGACGAGGCCTTCTGGAACGGACTCCTCAACTACAACATAGTGCTGCCGGAGAACAGGTGAGCGAACGCCCCACGGGCTCAGTTGGTGGCAACGTCAGCAACGCTTATCCGACTTCTTGCATTGCAGCCAGGATCAGCTGAACCTGGACAGCCGGCTGGAGGCACTGTGCCAGTCGTTCATCGGCAACAACCTAAAGACGGGCAACTTTGGCTCCCTGGTAACCGTGTTCCTGGAGAAGACCAGCGAGCTGCTCTCGCTGTCCGACCAGGAGAGCAATATGCACGTCTGGCAGACGTTCAACGCGCTGTTCATCATCCGCAGTCTGGTCAAGTACATCAACGAGACGGGCTCGGAGTTCCAGCTGCTGCAGCACTTTGAGGCGATGCCCAGTGCTGAGCAGCTGCAGGCGGCCCAGGAGCAGCAGCACCAGACGCCGCCGGAGAGTGCCAGCATAGCCATCGAGGCCACGGAACAGACGGCGGCGGCGCCGGTTCCCGTAATCGTGGATGGGGCCAAGTTCGAGACCTTTATCGATGCGCTGGTCAACTTAATTGTGGTGATTCCCGTGAAAGAGTTTACCTACCACCTGCACTTGGAGGCCGTCAACACGCTGATCACGCTGCTGTCGGTGCATCTCTTCGCCCAGCAGCCCACGGACAAGTCGATCGTGTTCCGCACTGTCTTCAAGTGCCAGCACGCCAACGTGCTGATGTCGGCGCTGCTGCACTTCGTGTCGCGGATGGTGGAGGTTCCCCACACCATGTTCGGTTCCAGCTCGGCCGGATCGTTTGTTTTTGGCATCGCCGAGTCCCTGCTATCTATCTTCACTTTCCGCAAGCAGCCGGACGTGCTAAAGTCGGGCCAAGCCGCTGGCGGCGGTGAGCTCTCGCAGAAATTCCGTACGCACTATCCGCTGGCGAACCAAAGCCTGCTGTTGATTCTGATCCTGACGAATCATTGCACGGCGCAGGAGAACGCGTACCGGGCGAGTCTTTTTGGCTGCGCCGACTCAAAAGACTCGCCGAAACAGGGAGCCGTCTCCTTCCAGATCGACTTCTCGGCAGTGTACGAGACGCTGTGCCTCATCGTGACCATTGACCAGGCGACGCTGCTGCTCTACCTGCTGCTCCATCGCAACGAGCGCTTTTATCGGTTCGTCATGCAACAACAGGACCTGGAACAGCTGGTGATACCCATTCTGCAGACGCTGTACAATGCGCCCGATAGCAACTCGCATCACATTTACATGTCGCTCATCGTCCTGCTCATCCTCAGCGAGGACGAGGGCTTCAACAAGAACGTGCACACGATAGTGAGTACCACGAACGTCGCTTGCTACTCGCTTGATAACCTTAATAACCGATCGGTTTTCTCATTCCACACAGATGCTTAAGAACATCACTTGGTACACGGAGCGCACCATATCGGAGATATCGCTGGGCGGCATCCTCATCCTGATTGTCATCCGCACCATACAGTACAACATGCTGAAGATGCGGGACAAGTACTTGCACACCAATTGCCTGGCGGCGCTGGCCAACATGTCCGGCCACTTCCGCGCCCTCCATCCGTACGTGGCACAGCGACTGGTCTCGCTGTTCGAGACGCTGGCCCGGAAGCACACGCGCCTGGATGCGCAGCTGAAGGAGCCCGCCGACAGCGCGGTGTTTGTCAACGTAGCGACAACGCCGGAGGATATGCTGCAGGATCTAAGCGTGCTGGAGGAGGTGCTGCGAATGGTGTTGGAAATCCTGAACTCCTGCCTCACCAACCAGCTGGTCTATTGTCCCAACCTGGTGTACACGCTCCTGTACAAGCGCAGCGTCTTCGAGGGCTTCCGCAGTCATCACGCCTTCCAGGATGTCATCCAGAACATCGACATGGTAACTTGGGGCTTTTAAGGTTGTGCTCGGATAGACTTCTTAAAGGTTTTCTTTTTGCCAGGTTGTTGGTTTCTTCTCCTCCCGGCTGCAACGTGTGCAGGAGCAACGTGGCGAGCTGGGGGTCAACGAGGTGCTCGAGGTGATATCAAAGGGAGCGAGCCAGTGGTCCAGCGATCGCTTGAGGGTAAGTCAGCCAGAGGAAGCAAGGAAGACGGATTACTATAAAGTGGCAATCTTTTTACTTGCAGAAATTCCCGGATCTTAAGTTTAAGTACGTCGAGGAGGACGCTCCCGAGGAGTTCTTCATTCCATATGTGTGGACGCTGGTCTGCAAGTACGGCTGCGTGCACTTCAGCTCCGAGAGCATCAAGAGCGTCACCACGGACATTGCCTGCTAATATTTACCCCTCGCTCCCTTTTACACACGCGCACACTCTGTTCCGCTTCGGTTTCTTCTAACACCCTGCGCTTTTCTCTATTCATTTTCGGAGCCACCTTAAATGCCATCTTCTTGGGGAATCCTCGCCCAAATCCCTGCCTGATTCAAGCCAAAATGCCGAAAAAGTTATAGCAAACGAAAAGGAAAACAGAAAAGAGGCACATACACGCATCTCGAAAACGTTGACGATAAATTGAAACAAATTGAAGGCTAAACAAGCGAACTAATGCCGATAATGACTAGAACTAGTTACGCTAATACTATAATACTACGAAAGCATTATCCTGGAGACATGATAATATTTTGCTGCGCCAACAACTGAAAGCATACTTAGAGGAGAGTTAAGCTCCGAACGCCTATCGATCTTCGGTTCTAATCAACGAGAAGAAGCAAATCCAATAAAAAACACATATATACATATTTAAAAATCGGAATATATATATATGCATAGATATATTTACATTGTGTATGTTAGTCTATGATAATTAAATATTATTATTGTATTTAGCAATTGGAAAAGTCGATAAATTATATATATATATATTACCTAAAGTTTATAATTGCCTGTGGTTTTCCTGCGCTGTCAGTTGGCTATTGGTGGGATAAGATAAGGTCTCTAACATCTTAATTGGGTCGCTTCATAACTTTGTCTTATCTGTTAGGGAAAGTCCCCAAGCTTTTATACCCCGTGTAGGGTATTATCATTTTTATCTGCAACATGAAGTTCTTATTCTCGACCTTATAAATCGTATATATTCTTGATCAGCTTCATTTGGTGAGTCTATGTCTCTTCAAATAAAAAAAAAATTTATATTTTTTCAAAATTTAAACATAATTCAAATTTGACCTTGTTATAATAGTTTTTAAATTCTGTGGCTTTATGCAATATATATTAAGTATATTCCGAGGAAGTAGGTGCGTTTATCAGCATGTCACCACTTACTTGAATGTTCACCATCGTAAAGGGGTTTCCCCAATTTTCGAGTGGGACTACAAATATTACGTATACGACCGAGCTACTCTTTCTTAGATAAACATTTTTCTTTCTCTAAGGGGACTTCGTTGTGTGCTTTTTACAAAGCATATTTGCACTATCAGCGGATGCAATTATGTGGTTGCCATTTAATACCCTGTTTTACTAGATTTAAAAGGGTATTTACAATTGCCTGTTATACAGAGTGCGGCCTTATAGTAATATTACGACTTTACAATTAACAATTTAAGAAAAACTCTCAAAATTACTCTAACAATACCTAGACACCATCAGAGAAAAGCACCAAATTAAAAAAAAAACATATATATAAATAAAAACATCTTAAACCTTAATTAAAATTAAACCCAATTTAATTATTGCCAAATCAAACAATTAGCTAAATAATATAAATAATTAAATTATTAGTAGCTAAAGGCAATCATAGATAATTGGTAGTTATGCACAATAAATGAAAATTAAAACGAAATAGCTGGTTTTGAAATATTACGCATACGCAGTGTAACTCGGAGCCTGAGTTTTTTGTTTTCAATTTATTATTTTCCATTACTCATAGGGGCCACGCTGTTGACGTTTCATTATGCATATTTGCACTATCAGCGGCCGCAACAACAATGGTGGTGGGCCTGCCATACATATTTACAATAATTACAATGTACTTTTCCCACCAGCACCCAGCGCCAGCGTCATCGCCAGCTTCACCGGCGAACGAGAAAAGCAAAGAACCGACTTTTACTGGCTGCTTACATTAAAGTTCGTTGACTTCAGGCTTTAGTTAATGGCAAAGGGGTGGATCGGTGGCAGGTTGTGGTCGGCCGACTCATGTGGCTACTGCACTTTTGTCAGGCCCAGAGCAGCGTACGTGTCTCAAATAGGCAAGTACGAAACGCCGGGAAAAATACGCATAGTAAACAATTGCAATAAAAAAAAAAATATATAGAAAAAAATTGCATTTGTTTTATAGCCTCCGAAAGCCGGAAAATTTGTTATTTGTGAGTTTTCCATGGCGTGTCGCTGCCCGCTGTGCGCTGAGTGCATTTTAATTAGTTTAGGCCCGCAAAAAATATACGAAAACAACATAGATATTTGAAATTTCTTTGCTTCTCTCTCACATTTTGCCTCTCATTATTGTTTTTCCATGCTGGCTGCCTTTTGTTGCAACTGTTGTACTGGCCACTGGCAGCTATGCAGGTTAAAAAGGTTTATTGACTTTATAGCTGCACTTTGGCGTTGCCAACAAGTGGATGTTGTTGCATTGCATTGCCATTGCCCAATTCGCCAGAATTTGCCAGAAGCTTTGCGGCTTCGAAAAGTGGCAAAGAAAACTCCATAAGCCATTGCCCAATCCCAATTAGATAAAAGCCCCCTGCTTCCCCTTCTTATGGGGCATGATTTGTTGGGCAAACTATTATTGTGAATTGGTAAAAACTATATTAATTATGGCATTGTAAGATGTAACACTTAGGACGTATAATTCATATTGTATTGCTGCAACTTCTGTTTTATAATATTGTTTATAATCCTTGAAAAAGGGTTCTAAGCTGCTGTAAATTAATGTTTGAGAAAATCTTTAACTATCTTTTTAATTTATTATTAAGTGAAATACACAGTTTTGATCCACTGAAATAGACATATTCATATCCCAAGACTTAAGTGCTTAAAAATAGGTCAGTTATTCGAAGTCAAAAATTATCTAAAGTCTCTGATAAATCAGAAAATTGGAACGGCTTTTGGCCAAGTTTTTTGTGTGTGCCAAATTCCTTGGGCACTGGCCAAAGGCTTGGATGGAGCTGGAAGCCGGTCCAGGTCCAGTCGTTGCCGGTGGAGATGTTGCAACCAACAAGGCATGGTGGAACTCCATTCAGCTTGGCACGGCCCGCATTTTCGCATTTTGTTTTGGCAAGCTGCTTCAGGTCATTGATCCAGCCAATAGACGGATAGATGGAACGGACGGTTGCTGTTTGTTTACGAACCCATTTACCATTTATACGAACGCGGGCTCGTGGCCCGCACAACGATAATCTTGGAAATTTGGCCCAGTGCCCAGACCGAGCCCAGATCGATGCCTATAGCCACAAGTCGGGCGAGCTTTGACCCTCGACGATGTTTCGCTTGAGCGACCTGCGAATGGGCGAGTATTGGCTGAATTAGATTTCTTGTTATTTCTTTCCTTATTTCGTCTGGTTTATTGCCAATCCGGCTTAGCATAAATTCGCACCTTTCAATTGTTTATGTTTACTTGCCTCGGCTTTGGCTCGGATTCCGACTCGGATTCGGTTTCGGTTTCTCACCGGTTTGTTTGCCCAAGTCCATCTGTCCACGTCCGACGATACGTACCGTATCCGTGCGTATTTTTACCGCTGACGTAGTGGTTTGCCTAGACCCACCTAGCCACCACCACCCATTGACGTGATTCGTGGTCCACTCATCCGTCCGTAGTTGACCTTTGCTAGCAATGTATGCGATCTTGTTTGCTCGATCGATCAGTCGATCGCATGAATGGGGGCTAGTTTTGCATTGAGAGCTGGCTTTGGACCATTTCCAAGTGAAATCTATGAAAGTTGAGCCGCCTCTGGCAATTGCGCCAAGAGTACGATCTCTCGTACTTTTTGAGGCCGCCGAAATATGTATAATTTTTTTGCTTATGTTTAGGTAACCAATGAGCAATGTCTCAAAACTTTGTTTATAAATATTCAATGAACCAGTTGCCGCTCAGCGTCTATCTTTAGCTTTAATTTTAATAGTTTGCTTGGTTATCAACAAACATTTGAAGCTTCTAGAACTGTCTAGAAAAACTAGTTGTTTTGACACACATTTTGGCAGAAATTAACTGCTGTTTTTATTTAAATTTATGTTAAGTCTAGAAAAATCGTTAAATTAAAATAAAATTCAACATAAGTTAACTTCCGAAATACATTAATATTTTATGCAAATATATATCTTATTTATAGAAAAGCAGGAAGGAGGCTTCAATAATGCCAATATTTAGCTAAGCCCATTGACAATTCTATTCCTATTTATAATTTACAAAAATATAGAAACGTTTTCCAACTAAAAATACATCCTTGTAGTTTGTTGTTTTATAAAATTGTTTATTTCATACAAATATTTTATCACAATAACTTAAGCTCTAGATGGATCGCTCGGGGGTGTTGGACACCCCAAAAAAAGTACATTATAAATGGGATCAATGACAGAGAAACTACATAAATATTAGGTAGAAAGGAGAACAGTTAATCGCTTGGATTGTGATGTGCGTGAAGTTTAAAGTTAACGCTAAGTACAGTATTTGCTGCTGCCTTTGGTTCGCTACTTTGCGCAGGTCGGGGGAGAAGCGGCGCGCCTTTGGCAACACATATCGGCCACAGGATGCCGCCGATCAGCTCTCTACATGCCCTCGCAGGTGGACATGCAGTCCTTGTAGCTGGGGAAGTTGTTCTCGTTGCCATCGCAGCCTCCGAACTTAAACTCGACGCACTTTTTCTGCTCTGGATCGTAGCGCCAGCGTGGGATCAGGGCCCGGCAGACGCCCTTGCGCGCCGGCATCAGGCAGAACTGCTCCGGATGGGTGTTCCGTCCAGTGTTGGCGACATCGTCCAGCGAGATGGCGTCAAAGAAGTCGCTCACATCGTCGTACAGGTCCATGGGCCTGGCCTCGCCGGTTCCAGCAAGCAGGAGGAGCAATAGCGCCACTGCCACACTTCCCACTATGAGTCCTCTCAATTGGTCGCACATTTTGTATATGTTTTATATTTTATTGTTAACTATTTCCGTTCACAGATCTCTTTCACTTGTGTTCACCTGGGTACTTGCGGCACGCAACTGTTGGCTCTGCAGGTCCAGCTTTCGATTTTATATGGACAGTGACGTGACCGATGGCGCGCAGATCCGTAATCCGAGAGGGGCGAACTCCCATTTAAGAGCTCCAAGTGAAGCTTTCAGCTTGTGGCCAACGCTCTTAAGTCTCTCTTTAATCACATTATTTAACATTATTTACCGTGAGAATTGATTCAACGATATGAATTTAAAGAACCTCTTTATTGGTAATTATGCTCTCAAATAAATTGTTTACGTTATTAACCAGTTTCTCTATATATTTTATAACAATTTGTACAAAAAGGAAAAACATTTTGAATAATTCCGCTTCTTTCTATCCTATTCCTGCGATCGATTAACGATCTATAAAAATATCGATAACTTGTAGCATCATTGCTCATCTCTATTTTGTTTTATTGTGAAATCTGGCGCCGAATTTGTTTAAATCAGCTTAAAATAATAATTAAACGTAAACAATGGCACGCGACTCGCTTCTATCGTGGATGCGAAATCTTGGAGAGAAAGGCCGTCAAAATGAGCTGGAGCTGCTGATTCAAAACAAGCCCATAAAGGAGGTAAGAGTCCTTGAAGTTGAGGCTTCTAGACAATATTTAATGCAATTTGTTGTTTAGCTAACTGACACGCTCTGCGCCACGATGTGTCGTAGCGAGGGGATAACCTATTGGAACTACTTGCTCCTAGGCTTCAATCCGGACAGCCAGGAGTCACGAGAGAAGCGCTTCGCCTGCGTGCGCAGTTTCATGGACGGACTGCGGAGCATGGAGCTCAGCTACAAGCAGACCTTCGATCTGATCACGCGCCTGTCCCAGGACCTCGTCACCTTCTCCTCCGACCAGCTGGCCTGGATCGTGGAGCACTGTATTGATGGGTTGCGTCTGGGAGACGCCAAGTGCGTGGGCTGGAAGGACCTGCTGCCGGACGCCCTGTCCCTGCTGTCGGCCAGGCCGCGGTTCCTGCTCAACGGTATATATGTGGAAGGAGCTGAGTACAGAAAGACGACAGTTCGAAGTATTTCCATCATGCAATGGCCAGCAACGATCCTCACGCCCATTGCCGATATGTTCAAGTGGGTTATGTGATTCCTGTATATATCTTAACTTGGCTGATCCTCTCTTTTTATTTTAGGAATATGAACCTCAGCAACGCCGAGGTTGTGACTGTGCTGAACAAGTTTTCTGGGGCCCTGCAGGAGCTGTCACCCATGGAGCTGCCTGCTTTGTGCTTCCAGATATTTTCCATGTGCACCACAGCCTCTCAGTTAATAATTCCACTGCTGGCACTGGAAAAGTACTTCCATCGTAATTTCTACAAACGCCTGTTCTCGGACATGTGCAGTAACTCCACAAACCTGGACAGCATAGGTTGGTTTGGACTTTTTTACAACTTAATTAAGGTTTTTTATTACCTAAATCCCTTCCGATAGACTCTTATTCGGACAAGGAACTGCGGGAGGCGGAGGAGACTATACTGCATCATTTGAACTACTGTACCATGTACAAGCTAACAGAGAAACACTTGGCCATAATGCTGAGGGTAAGCCATTCATGTTCATCCATTTTAATCACCGATTTAAACCTTAAATACTTTGTTCTTCTCAGAACTTTCAACACATGCCCGATGTAGTCCTTACTCCCTTTATGCTTAGCGCCATTATATCCATGACAAGCATAAACCGTGACCCAGAGTCCGCACGCACTTCTCACTCCATTCTGCTGCCTTTCCTACGTAATGTGATCAAAAATAACGAGGAAGAGCGAACCTTGGCAGACTATTCCGTATGGTATCGTGACACCCTGCAGCGCAAACAGGTCGATCTGCAGCAGGTTTTCGCAGTGCTTATAGACCAGAACAAGGATGGCAAGGATGTGATCACGCCTGGCCTGGTCCATTTGATATTCTACCTGCTCAAATCCCATTCTCCCAAGATGCACAGCTTGTCTATTACCTTTCTAACGAAGTTTATACGCAAGCGCTTCATATTTGGTCAGGGAATTATCAAGCTGATTTCGGAATGGATGATTGTGTACCAGGATCAGAACCAGTTCTCCGAATGTCTCACCCTGCTGAGCGTGGCCGATACGTACACCGTCTCGGAGTGTATAAAAACCATTCAAAACGTTATGGAGCACATGCAATGGGTAAGTCTGGCAAGAGAAGATTCGTTTATATTTACTTTTATTGTTACTTTTCCCTAGCTTTCTGGTGAGCAAGCCATGCGTATGATGAACTTTATTCTGCCCTTGTTAAAGATATCTAATCGCGTTCGCGACGCTTTAATTGATGTTCTTTGCAAGTCCATGAGCTCCAGGTGGGTCTTAAAGTCATAACAAAATCTAGGTAGAACTTTATTGCGAATTGTTTGTTTCTAGCGGCATCCAAAAACGTCGAATGGCCATCTATGGCTTCTGCATGATCCTGAAGCAGCTTAACAATAGCAATGCCGTGCGTCAGACTTCAAGTGCTACCAGCTTCTGCACGCAGCACAGTATTTCCGGCTACTCCATGATGACCCAGAGCACGCTGGGAAGCCGCAGCAATCCGCAGCGTAACTTTGACATGTTGACTCTTGAGATTATCGGGATGCTGCGAAATTGCTTGCAGCAGCAGTTTGATATTCGCTGCACCCTCTATGAGAGTAAGTCACATAATATAACCCTTTACCAAGCATACTTTAATCTGCTATATAGACCTCCAGAGGGCCGTGGAGCTGAATGCCAAATTGGTTCCCCATGTCCTGCAGGTCATCGATTGGCACTTTCGCAGCTTCTTTGAAACGCCTGCTGCCGAGGATGCTGGGGATGATCTGGACACTGTCTTTCGCATTCGCTACGATCAGTTGGTCACCGCCAGTGATGAACAACATATGGAGATTCAGCTCAACGATAACCTCGGCCGGCTCATCCACTTTGTGGCCAACTGTTTGGCCATCTTTGAGCGGGCGCCAACCGGGTACGACACCCGGGAGATGAATCGCCTCATGAGTTTTTGTGAGCATAGGATGGCAGCCAATAGATTGCCCTTAGAGGACATTGTAAGTTATATAGAGATCTCTCTATGAGTTAGCTCTTAAATGAATGAAATACCCTTTGTTTTAGGCGCCCCCAGCCACACACCTCAAGTGTGCTTTGGTGTTGCAGCAACTGAATATCATCGAAGGACTCATTTCCCACCTGTTGCTTCGTTCCAAACCACAAAACGATGCTGTTTCCCAGATTCTGCCTCTTTTCAATCAGCATCTAAAGCTCTTGGAGAGCCTCAAAACCCTGGCTGGCGCCTCAAAGAAGAGTTTAAAGCAATCAGCCAAGCAAACGACCAACAATACTACGCGATTTAATACCCTCAATCTGACCATGAACGGAGTCCCAGTTAAGAGCATGTGCACGCAGCCAGAGAACATTTGGGATCTAGCTATACTGGAGAAGCTGCTGCACTTATTGCTGGAGTGAGTCCCTCTTACCATGTCTTTAAAGATTTAATTTTAAGCAAATATTGCAGTGACGTTGTGGCCTTTGCTGCCCCCGAGAAGACCACTCTCCTGCGTTCAAATCAGCCTCTCGTTCGCTACACCATTTTGACTACTGCCCAAAAACTGGAGCGCATACGCCAGGAGCCTGACTACAAGCAGCTTAGCTACAGCAAACGGACCTTTAAGCAGCTGGCGGACATCACCAAGGTCATCTACGAGCGCTGCATTCGACGCCTGCCGCAGTTGTGGCGGGAATTCGATATGACCACCTCCGCCTTAGCCGCTCAGTGCTTTGCCGAGTGTCTAAGGACAGCCCATCAGACCTATCCAAAGAAGTTCCAGGAATTCGTCAGGGTATTTGGTAAGACGCATCCAAAGTTACCTCAAACACAGACTTCATGCAAAGACTTTCAGATATGGCCTCCTTAAACAAAAGCAAGGAAGTCACCTACATTGTCCAGGATGTCTTGGACGAGTTTATGACGGAGTACGGCAGCGATGAAGCCATATGCAACGATGAATATGTTGCCAAGGTGCCGGTTTATCTTTTGGAAGCTTTGGAAATCCTGCTGGATCACATTGAATTCGGAGAGCGGGCAGCTACTGAGTCGTACACTTGGCTGCTGAGCTTTTGCACCAAGTACGAGATCCTCAATGCCGACATGGGTCTCGTACACCGAATGCTGTTTACCCAGCGCCAAAAAACGCATTCGGGCCCATTCTTTGAGAGTATTGCCAGGCAATTGGGCCATGTACTAGGCACCCAAAATGACAATTTGAACGTGGATTCCATGGAGTTGAGTTTGAAGTCTATAAGCACCGTGACTGCCGAGAGTTGTCTGCAACACCTCTATGCAGCTGTACAGAAGCAGCTGACGGATGTGGATTACTTTGTTACCAAGGCCAACAATTTGAACTACAAGTGCCAGATAGTTCCTGAAACGGATCAGATATACTGGCGAGGTAACCTCGATAGCATGGATCGTTCCATTTGCACTCAGATAATCCACATCTCGCGGACCCTGCTGTGGCTTACGCATCTCTGCATTCCGCTGGGCTCCTCCATGGACGGTCTGATGAAGCTGCTGATCCAGCACTATACGTGCCTGAAGAACCTGGCCAAGCACTACATTTCCTGCTACTCGTCCGATGGAAGCGTGGAAAATATTCGTACCACCAAGTAAGTCGAAGCTTCACTCTTAAAACGATCTTTATTTTTTTCCTTTGCTTGACAGATTCGAGCTGCTGCTGAGGGATGTGGGCAAGCAGCTGCCAGCCAATGTATATGAGCTCATTACCTACATCGAAGCAAACACTTTGGACGAGGATGCACAGCAGCATATTAAGAAACGCAAGGTCCAGGCCGAGCGAGCCAAGATTCTGCGGGAAACCAGGCTGATTCCCAAAGTCATAATGGTTATCGAGGACTTTAACAAGCACATTATCCTGCTGTCCAAGAAGACCAAGACTCAGAACAGGCTGACAGACTACCTGCACTTGGGCACTATGCGTGACTTTGATATCAAGTCGACAGATCTGAAGGCGGCCATAGAGCGTAGCTTGTCGGATGGCCGTAATATCTCCGAGGAAGACAGCAATGCTGAGGATCAGGAAGATGCTGTAGAGGAGGACGCCCAGTCCACCACTTATCCCGAAGATGAGAGTGAGGAGGAGGCCGATGCCGAACTGGATCCTGAGGAGGTTGAAGAGCCCGTAGTTGTTGAAAAAAAGAACCAGCGCCGTAGGCGTGCGCTCAGCAGTGAGGAGGAGGATGCTCAACCGAAACGGAAAAGAGGTCGCAAACCCGCCAGTGAAAAACAGGAGTCTAATGCAGAGACAAAGAATCCCAAAAAGGATTCAAAGAAAGAGCCAAAAAAGGCAGTTCCGGCCGCAACAGACGAGAATAAAAGGCCCAAGAAATCCACAGAACAGAAAGGGGAAAACCAAAAGGTAAAGGAAACCACAGAAGTTGCCAAGCCAGAAAAAACCGCGCCCAAAGATAAGCCTCAAGTCAGCAGACGAGTAGGTCTTGGCCGCTCAGGGAAGAAGTGAGTTAAGTTTGAAGAGTTTTTGCTACTTTATCTTCTTCTAAATTCCATTTAATACATATCTAAAGTTGTAAATCCAATTACACTGTTCATAATTTACAAAAGTGGATTTTATTAAATTAAAAATTCATGTCGAGGGAATTTTAAGCTCATTTAGGGGCCGCTAAATAATTTCCCGCTTTGTACACGTTTTACCACTGCAAAAAATAATAAATTGTTATTAGTGGCTATAATAAGATAAAAATAAAACACTCACAGTTTGATCATGTCCATGGCCAGAGACATGAACACTTCCATCGCTACCCACGGTAACTGTTCGTCCGTCCGGTCGCTTCCACTGCGAAACATTATCGTTCCACACGCCAGCTTGATCGTCACGAGCCACAAAGTTGTCACCCTGCACGCGGGCATCGTTAATGCTGCGACTGCTCCTTTGCACCACAAATCCTCCGTTGCCATAGTCCACTGTGCGACCAGGACGCTCCACATGGAACTGGGGGCTGCGACTCTGCCTGTGAACCACAAATCCTTCCGAACCGACATCAACAGTGCGACCAGGACGCTCCACATGGAACTGGGGGCTGCGGGCATGCCTTTGAACCACAAATCCTTCCGAACCGACGTCAACAGTGCGACCAGGACGCTCCACATGGAACTGGGGACTGCGGGCTTGCCTTTGAACCACAAATTGACCGTTGCCAAAGTCCACCGTGCGACCAGGCCTCTCCACATGGAACTGGGGGCTACGTGGTCTTCGCGGAACAGGGGCGCCGGCAGCTGCAGGATAAGGCGAATAGGGATTTGCAGCGACTAGACCAGGGCCGCTGATTGTATGAGAACCGCCTTCAAGATTTCATGTGATTACAAAAGAGCTCCTTAATCTGTATATCCCTTGACTTTACCTGGTCGTCCAGCCGTCTTACGGTTCACATAGGTGTTGCCCTGTTCGTCCGTGTAGACGTGCTCCTTGGGCGCCGATGAGTGCTGGAACTGACCGCCCACTCCGGGCACTGTGTACGCGCCATCGTTCTGTCCTCGGATGTATACCTGATTGCCCGGTGTGCCAAAGACATGGGGTCCATTGCGGCCATCGTACGTGTGCTGGGGATCGGCCTCGGCAGCTGCGGCGGGAGTAATAAAACGGAGATTATTCTGTGATGCGGGGCGGCCATGAATGGGGTTGCTAACCGACGCAGAGGAAACCGCAAACGATCGGCACGAGTAGTCCAAAAAGATGCATTGCGACCAGTGTGGGCTGAAGCTGAGCTATAACTAACTGGCTTGACTTGCTGGCGGTATTTATAAGTAGCTGCGCAGTAGTCCAAGATCAGGTACACATCCACAAATTAGCGACAGCTTCTGAAAAATTCCCAAACGTCACCGCTCCGTCTCGGGGAATCGGGAATGATAAGGGAATACGGGCGGGAATTCCACAAGCCGATCGAACATATTGACCCACAGCAATCGCCGATGCCGATCGTTAAACGCATCCACGGGCCGCTTTGCTTTGTCTACCCCAAACCTGATTGTGCATTTTGTAAACAATATCAAAGCTGATCTATCACACAAACAAATTAATAAAAATGAACACAAAATCAATACTCTTGATAAGACATAATTTTATGATTTTCTTTGTTTCGCTTGTTTTTTTCCTTTTTGTTTTTTATAAAGATAGACAAAGACCAGGAGCTCGATAGAAAAAGATAAACACATAGAAACGTTAACATTAAATAAAAAGAAATGTCGGGCTTGGTTGCGGGTCGGTGTAGCGTTTGTACTGACGATTGGCTTCGGAGAAGGCAGGAGCTAGTCCTCCGGCACCTTCCACTGCAACTGCTTGCCCCGCTCGTACAGGTTCTTGAGGGCGTTGGTGAACTTCTTGTCCGCCTGCAGCTGCAAATAGTGTTTGTAGAGCTGCAGGGTGGTGCGTGCGTCCTCAATGGAGTCGTGTGTCTCGGACTGGATCTTGGATCCTGCATTTAGGCAAAGATTTAATTAGAAAAGTAGAAAAGCAATGCAATCAAGGTACAAACCCAGAAAGTGCCAGGCCAGGAATCTCAGCGACACCATCCGATGGTGCGGCAAATGGAATAGATGCACCGTGTCGATTATCTGCTCCGAGGGCACATAGATGTTGATAACCCTAAAGTCGTTTTTGAGGCCGTGTCCCACGAATATAACGCCCACATCGACCAGATACTTCAGCTTCTGGTAGGAGTACTTGAGGGCCGTTAGTCGCTTCTTGCTGAAGTTGGCGTCCAAGTCGCCGGGCTTGATGCCCGAAAACTGTGTCAGGTAGTCCACCACTTTCTCCTGCGTGGAGATGTAGTCATCCATGAACGGAACTCCCTCATCGGGGCCTTGTCTGCAATTAAATTTGTGTCAACAAAGAATTTTATTGGGAGATCGGTGTGAGTTGAAGTGTTACCCCCGAATACAGGAGATGCGCGCCACACTCATGTGACAGGGCTTAATGGTCGCCGTCTTGCCATCCGGACGAATCTCGTTCTCCTCCGGGTTCAAGGTAACGAATTCGGCATCCATTGCGACCAGATCACCGGACTGCGGCATCTCGTCCGCTTGCAGCGGCTTCAGGGTGGCGTCCGTGCTCAGGTTGCCTGGTGTGGGGCCCGCCATGTCCTGACAAAGAGCAAACAGTATTAAAAGTTCCGAAAATGAAAGAATTCTAAACAAACGCACCTCTAGGAAGGGATTTGTTAGGTTCGTTGGCGAATCGCCGCAGCTGCTCTCCGAGGGAATGGTGGGCTCGTCACTGTCTGTGACAGTGGAGCTGGAAGTGCTTGCAGTCTCCGAATCATCCTCGACGCTCTTGTAGAACAGCACGCAGGGCATCTTCCAATCCAGAGTAAACCACACCGACTCTTGGGGCGACACGGGAGAAATGCTAAAACACAAATGTTTGTTTTTAAAGTTATGGAAACCCTGTTGTGTACGATAAAACCCACCTGAAATCGTTGAAAATGTACCATTGATGCTGGGGATCCTCGGGGGATTCTGCCAGCTTCATGGTGTGATATTGTCGGTGGACATTGATTAGGGAAACCAGGTTCTTTTGAGTGCCGTCATCCACTTGACAGACTACCGCGTGCAGGGCGTACATGCGTTCATTGTCGCCGCCCTTGGCTGGTAATTTTTCGCCCTCCTCCTCCTGCTGCTCGGATTTATCCGATTGAGTTTGCACCTGCAGCTCCCCTTGCTCGGTAATGTCCATGGTAAAGGTCAGGGGGAACCAGGACTTCTGCCGTCCATTGGGCGAGCTGTTGACGTTGCCTGCCGATTGGTTGCTGGTGTGCGATGGTGACTTTCTGCAAGGATAGTTCGTTACGAGTTCGATCTAGAAGATATATTACTAACCGATCAGGATGCATGAAGTGACAGTCGCTGCGCGAACAGTTGGCTCCGTAGCGGCAGGGTTTGCTGGTGCTCAAGGACGCCGCTGCTTCGGCCGAGGGCTTCTCGTTGCACCGGTTGAGCTGGCGCTTCAGGAAGCTAATGTCTTTGTCGTTATTAAGGCCACAATTAATGGCCAGAGTTTGTGGCAGAGATGTTACCTGGATTAAATGTAACTTTTAATTCACAAGAGGAGAGTGGGAGGAGCTAGCTCACCTTCACGCTCTGGTTAGTGGGAGAGAACTTCTTACAGTTCTCGCAAAAGGCCTGAATGCTCTTCTCCGAGCTGAGGGAGCGCTTCAGAATGGTGCCAAAGTGGAAATACTGCTCGCTATCCTTGACGTTGGTGGGGTACGACAGGTTACAAGCCAGCAGGATGTTCTCCTTCGACTTCTCAGCCTGGCATTTGATGCAGCGATTGACGCATATCTGCTTGGTCCCAAAGATCTTGCTGATTTCTGTTTCGGCGTTTATCTTGCTCCTTTCCCGGTCCCCATCCTCTTTTGAATTATCATCTATTGGAGCGTCAAAGAGATTGGGTAACTAGGGAGACACCTATTCGAGCTGTTACTTACCACAAATGGACTCGTACAAGTCCGAAGATCCACTTGTTTCGGATGCCGGGCTCGGGTTCTCGGCTAAGCAGAAACAAAGGTGCATAGGTTAGTGTAAATTTCTTGTCAAAAAGTTAGGTTCAGGTGGTTACCAGCTGTTGTTGTTTGCACAGATCCGCTTGACGCGGAGGAGGTGTTTTTGCTGGAATCGAAGATTTCGTAATGCATTTGATGCAGAATGAATCGGTTCCAGTTCTGAGAATGTGCACATATATATATTACATGTTAATATAGCCAATTTATCGCTTCACTTGCCTGAATTAGTGTGATAAGGTTGACGTTGGAGGAGCGATCCGTCAGTATCAGGCCCAACGCTGAGGCCTCCGGCACTGTGCGAAAGGAGCGCAGGAAATTGCTGGCCTGGCACGGCGATGAAGCTGCAAAAGACGAGAGCATCAGCTGTACTTCACAGCAGCCAAGTTAACAGCTAGATGCACCCACCGCTACTCTTGTCCAGCATGTGGAAGAGGAAGCCCAGTTCGCAGGACAGGCAAAACTCCTTGCTGCACGAGTGCTCCATCAGCTTGACGCGCAGCGGCTCCGTGAAGTATAGGATCTAAAGGGCACAGACATTCACATTATTTTCTCAACTTCGAGATGGAGGTGTGTAGAATGAGTGATCAGACCTGCAGCATCGCATTGCAATAGGAATTGGGCAGTGTGGCCTCCAGTCCGGCAAAGCATGTCTGGTTGTGCTGCTCAAAGTCAAAGTCCTGAGTGCCCAGCTTGGTGTACTTCAGCTCCACCTTGCGGTACCGCCTTGGAATGATCTTGACGCCATTTTCCGTCTTAGCCACGGCTGCAGCTCCATTGCCGTTCGTCATGTTCGCGCCGCCCTGCTCAATGATGTACGGAATCTGATTGCGGCGTGCATTCCGTGGGTTCGGTGAGTAGCCAATGGGTCCTTGCATCTTCATGTTGTTCAGCACCTCGGGATCTATAGTCTTGGGCCTGTGGTAGCTGTAGTGCAGCAGCTCCTCCGGCCAGTCGGAGAACCATTGCGTGCCCGTAGTTAAGTGCGGCAGCATTACCGACGACAGCGGAAAGTTTGTGTCCGTTATGGGGACCATGGGCAGCTGCGGCACCACATCCGCAAACTCCGTGTTTCGCGAGAAGGGATTGAACTGCGGCTGCGGCGTCTGCACCGCGGCGATCATGTTGATGTGTCCAGATTGGTCGCCAAAGGCCATTGCCTGCGAGGAGGAGCTGATGTCGAAACTGAGGCACTGACTGCCATTGGTGTTGATTTGATACATTGAGACGCGCGGCTCGCTCAGCTCCACGGTGTCCACCAGCTGGATCTGACCGTAGCTGGAGACGACGGCCAGCCGCGACGTGAGCGAGGGCAGGAACTTCAGCATCTGCGGATCGATCATCATCTGAATGGGGGAGATCAGGCGCAGCATTCGCAGGTCGTAGACCATGAGGAATCGGTCAACGGCCAGGTTGTTCTGACGCCCGCTGTAACCGCACGAGATGAGCAGGTTGCCCTGGACGCTGAAGTCGGAGAGGACATTGGTGTGCGTCTTGATCGTGTGCTGGACACTCAGGCTGTTCAGGTCGCGCAACGTCACCGTTCCAAACTGGTCGCCGGCGAACAAAAAGCGAGAATTCTTGCGCAGCACTGTGCAGCCGGCGGCGCCCAGATGCTCCAGTCGGGTTTCCTTCAGCGAGCGCATGTCGAAGTCAATGAGGTCCTCCTGGAGCCCGGCCATGACCAGGCGGTGTGGCGACAGCTGCAGCATGCACACCATCTCCCTCATGTTGTTGGATCTGTCGAGACAGGAGAAATCCCTTAAGCACGGAAGCAATCCAAGCGTAGGATCAATGCTTACTTGTGCGTGAACTTGGGCAGACCCCGGCGGATCTGGTGACGCAGCGAGGTCTGGGTGAGCACCAGCACTCCAGAGTCCAGGGTGGTGATCTGGCGGACAATGTCGCTGGCGTGCACCTGGAACGAGGTGTACTTCTGCATCGAGCTCGTGTAGTAGGAGGTGACATGGCCCTGCGAAAAGGGAGGCGGAATTAAAACTGCAGGGACTACCAAATCCTCGGCGCACTAACTCCCTGGTTGCCCATCCACAGCAGCTCCTCGTAGTCGTCGAATGCCACGCTGGAGACGCCGAACTGGTCCCCGCCATCGGCCAGCACGGGCACCAGCTCCACATAGTCCGGCTCGGTGGTGCCGATATTGAAGCCATTGAAGCTGGGCGAGAAGTGTCCGTTTCCGCGCGCCGATCCCGCCTCGTAAACACCTATTTGCAGAAACGTAAACACAAAACAAAGGAGAAAGCTCAGCTGTGAGTGTGTGTGTGCGTCCGATAGCGGAGCCCCGACATACTTAGAATGTCCTCCGAGGCGCCGATCGGATCGGTGCCGCAATAAACGTAATCCATCTGCGGCACTGGACAGCCTTCTCTCCGTATTTAATGTATATTTTCGCCAAGTTTTACTGCCAAATCTGCCGGAATGTTGTTTTTTTGCTTCGCATTTGCATCAGTGTGCCCAGACCAGCCAATCGAAAACATCTAAGGCCTGGCACACTGCGTGCAAGGTATTTTTTATGCCAGTCACACTGCGGAGGCATGCTGGCAATTGGCAGATTTCCGACCAGAATATTGCATTTTTCCCGAAAAACCTTTAAAACCATGGCTGACCTGCAAAAGATTGCGGATAATAATAAGCGCGCGGAGGCGCTGATCAACTCGCTCGAGTCCGAGGCAAGTATTCCTGGTCTTTAAGTAACGAACTTTAAGTAAACATCTCGTGGCCACAGATCAATGCCATCCAGAAGCAGCTGGTGGAGCGGCAGAAGCAGGAGCTGATCAAGGAGAACGCCAAGCTGGCCAGGGAGGTGGAGGCCGCCTTGGCGCAGCTGGTGCAGCTGGAGCTAAGGAATGGCAAGAAGCAGATTCCGGTGCCCGGGTCCCGGGGACTCTGCACCAGTGCCGCCCCCGAAGCTCCGCCGGCTAAAGCTGCGGCTGCCCCTGCTCCCGCTGCTGAGGCTGCACCGCCCAAAGCCGTCAAAGAGCCCAAGGAGAAGAAGGTCAAGGAGAAGAAAGCGGCCGCGGAGAAGCCAGCTGCCGCTCCAGAGGCCCCGGTGGACGTCGGGCGCCTGGACTTGCGCGTGGGCAAGATCGTGGAGGTGGGCCGCCATCCCGACGCCGATAGCTTGTATCTGGAGAAGATCGACTGCGGGGAGGCTGCTCCGCGCACCGTGGTGTCGGGCCTGGTGAAGTTTGTGCCCCTGGAGGAGATGCAGAACCGCCTCGTGGTGGTCATGTGCAACCTCAAGCCGGCCAAGATGCGCGGCGTCACCTCTGAGGCGATGGTGATGTGCGCCTCGACGCCGGACAAGGTGGAGGTGCTCAGCCCGCCGGCCGGCGCTGTTCCCGGCGATCTGGTGCACTGCGAGGGCTACCCCCGCCAGCCGGACGCGCAGCTCAACCCCAAGAAGAAGATCTTCGAGACGTGCGCTCCGGATCTGAAGACGAACGGGGAGCTGGTGGCCTGCTACAAGGGCGCCGCTCTCCATGTTCCCGGCAAGGGCAACGTGGTTGCCCAAACCCTCAAGAACGTCAATGTGAAGTGAGCGAAAAAATAAACGAAAACTGTCATCACGCCTGCAAGGCACTACTCAGAGCTTCAATGAGATTTAGTTTTATTTCACAGGACAGCAGTACGTAACGACATTAAATTTAGCTTTAACAATAACATATACATATGCACTTATATATATATGTATAGATAATTAGGAAAGAGTACTAATGTATAAATTCCTAAACAATTTGGCTGATTCAGCGCCGGCCTCCGGTCCGAGCTCAGCGGTTTCGCTGCTGCTGTGGCGGCACTTGGGTGCGGAACACGGCGTTCGAATTGCTCTCCACCACTATCGTCTTCGTCATGACGTCGTAGGCGGTGCGGTTGTTTTTAAAGAAAATCATCACGACGCAGATGGGGAAGAGCAGCGTCATCACAAGATTCTTGGCCAGGGCACGGGCGAAGGCCCGCATCAGGCTGGGCGTCTGTGCCGGGTAGAGCAGGGCGCGCATCGGCTCCCGCTGGACTTGCAGCACAAACTGGGGCAGGGGGGGCGCTTGCAGCGGCATCACAGCCTCCACGTAGTGAATGCGAATCTTCATCAGCGACTTGCCGGGCGTGGCCCCGTTGCAGCAGGCGGTCCACACAGCCTCGTAGCAGCAGACCGTGAGCTTGGTCAGGAGCTCGATGAGCAGCAGGTCGGTGGACATCGAGATGAAGTCGAACGAGATGTCGAAGAAGTTCATGAACAGGTCGTCCTCCTCCAGCGTTCGCCGCATCACCTCCTTGTCGAACTCTATGTCGAACACGTTCACCACACCGAACGTAATGATGATCCTCAGGATGAACAGGATGAATACATCGATGGTTTCCGCCACTGCTCGCTTCCAGAAGGGCGCCACCACGTACTCGTAGCCGCCCACTCGCTGGATGGTCTCCAGCTGCTGACCCTCGTCGAGCACCCGGAAGCGGTTGAACGCCAGCGGTGGAGCAGGCGGTGCAGGACTACTCGCAGAATTGGGAATGGGCGCTCCTGCCAAAGGCGTCGGCGCCGTGGGTTGGCCCAGGGTCACCGGAAGGGATTGACTAGCGGTCTGTCCCTGGAATAGCTGCGGGTAGTTGGCCAGCAGGTAATAGGGAAACATGGACATTGCATTCTGCGCAATCGACGCCTGTTTGGCCCACTCCGCGAGGCTGGCGAAGTACGCCTCCTTGGTGGACAGCTCCTGCTGCAGATCCGGCGTTGCGTCACTCATTTCGTGCCTAGTGCTAGTGTGTCGAATGGAATGTTTTTATTATGAATTTGTTGTATTTATTTTTCCAGATGACCAAAGTTGACGTGTAGGTAGGCGGCGGGGCGTGTCGCCGTTTCGCAGCGAATGCCAAGTCCGGCTGTGCGGGTATGACACTGCATTAAATTAAATTAAATTATTTATGCGGCTTGACGGCGTTAGTAATGTTTATATAACTGGTAATTAACTGAAAATTAAGACACAATATAGTTCGTGGTTTTGATAACTACATTTTAATAAATATTTCAAAATAAACGCACTTAATTTGAATTGTTATTATTTTCTAATTATTTTTTTTGCTCATTAGTTTGAAATGCAGTGAATTGTAAATTTCCGACACTATAAATCATATATATTCTTGATAAGCATAATCGGCCGAGTTGATCTAGTATAAAAATAGTATAAAATAAATTTTACTCATTTTTTTTTTAATTTTATATCATTTTTACATCATCAAAATTAAAAGAAGTAAAAAAAAAATTATAATTTAGTCTTGACATGCTGGTAAGTTACCCCAATAAAAAATAACACCAAAGAGCTTTCCGAATTAATATTAAAGCTCAGCTTGGTCTATTTTAAATTCGGTCCCCTGACTCCTGCAAGGGTTAAAAACTCCTGTTTTCCGAGATTAGCTTTCTTCCTAATTAATATCATCGCTTCTCCTTTAGGCTTTAGAAATTAATTTAAAACACTCTTTAAAATACATACAATTGTCTGAATATTTTATTATTACACAGTTCGAAGTTGTTTGATTTATTCCTTAGACATAGCAACTTAAGAATCGAATACAATAAATCCGTCGACTTCCCAGCCATGATGATATATATTTAAGATTCACATTGACAAACTGGCGCGAATACTCCTAGTTCCTTAGGGGACGCATTTACACATATCCGAGCCGAGTTTAAAAAGTACATTTTGCCAAATCTCTTCACATTCACACCTGGCGTGGACGATTGGTTGGTTGTATGCTTGCGTGTGTATCAAATCCTAGCTAATATGTTTGAAAGTAACATGTACATTTTGATTGGGAAGTGCGTTAAGTTCGTAGTTCAATTGCAGTTAGAGTTTCGTGTGTTACACATGTATGTATTGGGGTAATAATTGGAATAGATTTGAACGAGCAGACGCGACCCGATCCTCGGTAGTCGTAGCCAACTCATCCTTCACATTTAATACAGTGGCTTGCGTGAAAGTTAATTCTCCTATAAATATACGTATAGTTTCGCTCTTCCGAGAGTCCTCTCGTGGGACAACTAACTACAGACATAAGTTGGCAAGTTGTACAGATCATTGCAACACCGAGGGACAAGCACTCGTCGTGTCTTAAAATTAATTAAAGGAATACAACTACATAAATACACTCCGTATTTATTGCCAGACATTTCCGATATTTAGGTTGCCAAATTGCTGATTCAGATTTGATGGTACTGAGGAAGCGGCGGGGCCGGCGGTGGCTGCAAATCCGCCCGCTCCCTGCGGCTGGCCCATGTTCAGGCCACTGGGCAGGGGTTGCATCAAGTTCATGGACAGGCCGCCAAGCTGCGGGTGATGTTGCTGTTGTTGCTGATGTTGCTGATGCTGCTGCTGCTGTGGAACCGATCCAAACAGCGGCATCCCGCTGAGGATGCTCTGGTTCGTCTGCATAAGGTTCGTCGCAGAGCCTTGGCCAGCGGCGGCGAATGGGCTGCCTCCGGAGTTGGGAAACTGGCCGCCGCCGAAGTTGACACCTCCAAGGCTCATGGCAGTGGCGCTGCTTATGGTCGCATTGCTGAAGGCATTCGGCGCGGCCATCACGGGCGAGTTGTACATGCTGACCGAGTTGGGCGGCGTCATAAACTGGTGGGGGATCTGTTGCTGCTGCTGCTGGTGCATGTATCCGCCGGGCGCCATGCCCGTGAAGCCGCCAAAGTTCATCTGTGGATTATGCGCAGCTGGCGCGTTGCCGTAAAGCGCGAGGATGCTGTCCTTGGACAGCTTTCCAGACTGGTCCTTCTCGCTGCCTGTGGCTCCCAGCGATCCCTGGTTGAAGAAGTCCTGCTCCTCCTGGGCCAGCGAGTTGGGTTTCGCAGCCATCAGGCCGCTAGAGTCGCCGTTGCTGCCGTTCAGCTTATCCGGCTGTCCGCCAATCGTTTCGGCACTGAGAAAGCTGGTGAAACTTTCGTTTTGCAAGTCTTGGCCGGCACTGGTGGCTGCCCCTCCGCTGCCAACGCCCATCGGCTTGGTGGGCGACGACAGGCCCAAGAGGTCGCTTTCCCCGGCGCTGCTATTGGTGCTGCTGTTTAGCTGAACGCGCTGCGTGGACTTCGGGCTGCAGCCGCCGACTTGGTTGGGCTTCGGCTTGGGCAGTGGGGCGGGCAGAGGGGCGTTCTTAGAGGCTGACGAGGTCGAGGCGCTGGCGAGGCGCTTGTCGGCGCCACTCGACACCCCACTGAGGCCCAAGCTGGCCTGGGCAGTCTTCTTCTTGCGCTTCTGCCGCTCCAGTTCCTCATCAATCTCCTTGGCCCAGTCCACTTTCGGCGGCGAGGGCGGCACCCACTCGCGCGCCAAGTACTTCTTGTGCTCGTACTTTGCCCGGATGAAGTTCTCCAGCGCCGTGTCAGTCTGCGGCCGGCGGAATCCGTCAGGCAGCTGCGCCTCGTAGACGGCACGGGCCCTTGAGTTGCCCATCTGCTGCAGAGAGATCACCTGCTCCGGGGTCCAGGTGTCCAGGTTGACGGACTTGACGCGCGATATGTGCACGCCCAGGTTGCGATGAATGCCGGCGCATCGGATGCAGAGGAACATGCCCAGGTTCCAGGACGCCCAGCGGGGACCTGCGGAAAGAAGGGAGTCATAGCGTCAAGATCACAAGATACTGTCACAGTCCCACAGTCACTGGCGAGGCCATCAAGTGTTTATCTCGCCGCGGCACCGCCCCCACCTCCGTGCATCTTCACGAGCCAATGGCGGAGGCACACACACTATGTACATATGCGTGCGATTGTGCGTCAGCAAGTGGCGAATCTTTTATCAATGCCCCGCCGCCGCGGATTTACCCACCCTTGGCGTCACAGTCCACACAGTATTTGTTGTCCTCATCGCGGAGCATCTGGGTAAGCAGGGTTTGGCACTTATCCTGGATGAGCTTCGTGCGAGGAGCATTTGCGGAGCTCATTTTCTGCACTTGTTTCGGACTCTGCTTGGCCTGTGTGTAAGTTTATATCTGAGCGCTGCTTCGGGACGCGATATGCGACGTGGCGTGGACGACGGGAGTGTTATTGGCTTATCTCTACTTCACATGGATGTTAAAATGCCACACAAATTACAATTTTTATAATGGAAACTACGATTTTTTTGCCGAAAAATTAGGGTTGCCAAAAACGTATGCAAATATCGATATATCGATATGCTTTGGACAACCCTATGAAAAAGGAAACAAATCCTGATGTAGAGATGCCAGAAAATTTATTAAAACCAAATAATGTAAATTTCTTTTACCTTTGTCCCATCAAGGGGCAGCTTATCTTATGAAAAAACCTGATTTTAATGAATTCAAAACAACTCCAAGTAACTAAATATTTAAAAACGGCATTTGTTTAAAATATACCAAACTTGCGTAAAAATACCAAATACCAGACAGAACCGAAGCCAACTTTCAAAAAGGTTGTTTACACTTTGTGGTACAGGTTGAATTTAACTACCATTATCCAGCAAATATGGATGTTTTAAGGAAACAACTCGAGTCCTGTTTAAATATACTAAATAGAGGAGCCGGAGCAGCAAATACCTCAGGTGTAAACTGGTTAAATGTGCGTAGATAACAGGAACTTGTTCGCAGGAAACTCACTTGTTGCATTTGCAGGACTTATGTGCCGCTCTATTGGAATTTTCCACGTTGGTCCACAGCTCCTTGTCCTCGCACAAGCAGACCGAGTCCGCCGAAATGGTATGCCTGTGCCTGAGCCAGATTATGATCTGTATTCGCCAGGTGGAGAGCACCATGAAGCTCGGATGCGGCGCCTCAGTTATGGTAGCATCTCAAAATCATCCAAAAGTATGTAAACTAATTAAAGGATTTCTTTATAACCAGGCTAGCCATCAGTACTTCCTGGACCGCATTAGGTGGTGCCTCAAACGCCTGATGCATCTTTACACTCCTGGCACGGAGCCAGGGATTCCAGAGCGCTCCTTTCTCAAGCTGTTGGATGCTGTACTGGACACCTTGGCCGTCTTTACGTCCCAAAATGAGGAAAACACAGATGCCTCAAACTGTTTGCCTTCTCCCGAAGAGGTGCTGTCCCTCAGCAGCGAGATGCGCCTTTATATCGACCTGATCTTGGGCCAATCTCTGGGTTTCGCGAATGTGGCTCTGTCACAGGACAAAAGAGCTCTTAGCGCGTTGTGCCAAAAGGTATGAGTATCATAAGGCACGTTAATATTTACTATCGAAATGTTTATTTAGGTAATCCGCGAGTGCAATGCCTTCCAAGGCGAGTGCAAGCTGCCCAGTGGTGCCTCTTATCAGGCCAATCTTAAGCTTAAGGCCATGACTCTGGAGCAGGCACTGTACCAACTGGAGGACTTTATCAACGATGCCCTGCTGCGGCTGGTGTTCACCTGCTTCCTGGACTTTGAGAAGTTCTCGGTGGAGAAAATACGGACCGTGTTGAGCAACAGCTCCGAGGATGATGCGGCGGCCGATGAGCTAATTGCTGACTTTGATGTGAACATAGATCGCGCCACCCAGATTGGCATATTTGCCATTGCCTTTGCTCCGAATCTGAAAAGTATGTGTAGACCTATAAGCATATTTGGATACTTTACTTTGCTTAAATCTCGTTATTTTCTCAGTGAAAACTATGATGCGCAGCTGCCTGGCCTCCTTTGAGTCGCTGGACACCAGCCTGATACCGTCTCTACAGGCCAACGGCTCCGATTTGCACTCTGACATTCTTGAGCAGCACTTTAACGAGGAGGTGGTCAAGTTCAAGGCTGCGCTTCAAGAAATCATCGACAGCCGCGCCCTCCTGGGATGCTATCTTGAGCTACTATCCGCAGGAATATCCTCGAACGAAAAGGTGTACGATAAGGAGCGATTGCAGGACTTGGCGCAAATGTCTCTGCTGCTGCTCGAACACTTTCAGCTGGAGACCAACCGAAAGGTTTTCACCGAAACGAAGGGCCAGGTGGGAGAGGAGTACCTGCATCAGTTCGTCCGCATATTGCGCGAGTGCAAGGCCATTCTCATGTGCGCATCCCAGGTGGAGCCGCAGCGTATAATCAAGCGCTTCAAGATCCTGCGCACGGTCTTGCGCAAGCTGCACGGCTGCATCGGAGTGGGAAAGCGGGAGGAAGATGAATCTCCGCACCAAATGGGAAAGCACGTGTCCGAGGACACGGTAGATGGTCAAGAGACTGACGATAATCTAAATAACTTTACTGCTATAATCACGGGCCAAAGCAGCATTCTCTACGACACTGAGCGTAGGAGCCGAGTGATAAGGAACCAGGACACCAAACCGACCACAGATGTCTTGAAAACCAAGCCTGGTTTACTGAGAAGTAAGTCCTTTTCTAATAAATAATAAAAGAGTAATAAAATCATGTCTGTTTTCGAAGGGGAAAGCCTACGGACTGTCATGTTTAAGCGTCAAAACATAGCCGAGAGCAGAAAGCTCTACAACACGATCTGCAACCAGTCGGCAGATCTGGAAATCACAGGTACTTAAGTATAGTAATTCAAGCGAAAAATATTTAATTAATATATTTACAGATATACTCGACCAACTTACGGGGATGTCCAACGGCTACTTTGAGTGCTGAGACCCTCTAGTTAGTATTAACATTTATAAAGTTAAGATACGCAGGACAGGGATTCAAAATTAACGTTCATCCCTGACGGAATGTCATAGGTCAGGCACATATATACGCAATAGTGACATACATACCGACATGTATGCTTGTTCAATGGTGGTTGAAAGTGTTTTCTGTCCGAAACAGTTTCGACTGTTGTAAAAGCATAGAAATAAGGTCAATAAAATACTTAGTATCAAGTACACTGAAATTGCATCCTTGAAATTTGCGGGATATGTGAAGCTGTGAAACTAATCGCCATCGATTTTCCGCGACAAACACACAAACAGGACTCGTTGGCTGTCAACAGATACACACGGCCTTCGCTCGTGTTTGGCAAACAGTAAACAGCAATGAAAGCGGCAACCGGGGATAAGTTCTCCTTGTCTGACGAAACCGAGCCACCGTCGTCGTCGTCGTTAACTCCCAAAAAGGGTAATCCGAGAGACAAGGCGACCAACAACCATCATGTGGTTCCCTTAGGCATCCTGGTCGTTCTCTGCACTGTGTATCTCATGGCGGCCGGGGTGCAGCGCAACTACAGGTACTACATCAGGCCGGGCGTGGCTGCCTTTGACCTTCCGGCCGCCCATCCTCCGCAGGCCGATGAAACTGCAGATGAGGAGGTGGAAGCCTCCGGCGCATCCTCCTGCCAGCAAATGGACATATTTGAGAGGGAATCTGACCAGAAGCCCGCCACTGTGCACCTAATTTCAAAAAGACCCCAGGGAAAGGCTGTCAAGCGAACCAAAAGTGGACCTGGCAACGGGTTGGTGGTCAGCAAGCAGCCCCGAATAGCCAAGGACAGCCAAGCCGGGGGACGAAAGAAGGAGGCTGCAGCCAAGAAGAGCAACACGGCAGAGCCTATCATCTATCTGTTTGCCCTTGTCTTTATCTATCTGCTGCTCAAGGCCGCCTCCGACATCAACCAGCACTACAAATCGGTAAGTCGGTAACTTGGCAACATCTCCTCTGTATATTGAGATTTGTAACTATTGCTTCTCCGACAGCAGAACAAAGGGGACAAGCGACTTCGCCGCTGCTCGCTGCAGTCCTATGCCCAAGTCCACAAGCAAGATCGCCGGTCATCCAAAGGTATTTCACCAAAAACTTTGCCAAAATTCTAAGTCGCTGACTTGACACACTGTGTTACCGAGGGATCAAGTTATCAATTGTTATCCTATAAATATTTAAATGTATCTACTAACTGTGTACTGATTATGATGATGATGAGTTATAGCCATACCTTCTGTTAAGCACTCACTGTCCACTCTTGAACGAGAGCTAATGTTTCTGACTTTTTATCGGAAGACTTGTACTATGTATTACGTACCTTTTAATCTCTATGTATACATCTATCCTACTACCGCACTTTTTCGGGTTTACTGCTGTACTTACTATATATGTGTGTCTTGTTTTTAATGGCCCACACTGTTTACCCCCCGCCCCCTCACCTCTTTGTGAAACTGAACTGAATGTCAGGTTGTATATACTCGAAATTAACTATTAATCTGTCCTGTATGTGTGTAATGTAAGCGTAAAATAAATCAATTACTGTGCGCTTTCCTGTGATCGAAACTTACGTAGCCGTGTTAGCTTGCGTTTCATTTCTTCCGTTTGAATGGGCTTCTTCTGATCAATCTGCAATCTGACTACTGACCTCCATATCTTCCCCCCTCCCTCCTCTGTGCATGCCAAAGTCCCAACCGAGGAGTCGCCCATCTTCCGGCGCAGGCACATACTGGCCGAGGTGCGGTCCGTGTCGGTGGATCGGCACAAGTACACCAACTTGAACGAGGACTATCATCACCACTATAGGGTGGCCTCTCCCTTGGCCAGCAGACCGAGCACCCACTACCAGCACCACCACCCCCAGCAGCTTCCATTTAAGCCGAGTCCAGGTGACGCCCGAACCCATTTTGGACCAGCCACAATATTTTGAAGTTTCTTCCTTAGAGCCACGCATGAATCGCCGCTGCTCGGTGCCAATCAGCATCAACTATCAGACCGTTCACGTAGCTGGTCCGCCTCCCGAGTTGGCCAGGCGCGGATCGGTGATTAGCCTCACGGATGCCAGTGCCGTGGCCATGCCCAGCGGAACTGCTGTCGATCCAAAGCGTCGCGTCCGCATGATCAACCGCCACTAGAAACAGAGAGAGCTTTGAAGTACTATCAGGTCGAGTCCAGATCCCATCGAAACTGCAAAGAGACTAAGTATACTACCGACACAATAATTTTAAATAGCACACACACTCTGTGGCTCTTCTTAATGCGTTCTCTTTTAATCAGTTAATTAATCAGTTATATATTCAAGTGTATTCATAAAAGAAACGTACAAAAGAACACTCCAGGGAGAGCGGGCCCATCCTATTGTACATTATTCTACTTAGGGCGAGACTACAAACAATCTTAGGCTAGCGTAGTGTTTAGTTTGGAATTCAGTACCTATGATGTTACCATTAACTACGAACTAACTACAATCTTGTGATGCTCATTACAATGACAATTACATACAGTTGCATATGTATCTGAAAGGTCGCGGGTCGGGGGTTGTGGCCTGCGAAGCGGATGAAGGGGTGCATAAACTTAAATGAATCTCGGGGGTGAGGCAGAGGCAGAGATAGTCCCAGGCGGAGGCACGACGTATTCTACAAGGATCAATCCACCGTCTTCATCGAATTTTGCGCTAGTTTCTCCTAGTTTCCATTAAATATTAAAATAAATTACGTATTTTAATTGCATGTGGTTGTGGGTGGAATTGTGATTGGAAATTCGGGCCGGATTCAGCTGAGCTCGTTGCCCTCGTAGAGGCTCTCGCAGCTCTCCAGCAGGCGCAGCACCGGCGATATGTCGTAGGGGTAGAGTTGGCGCGACACCAGGCGGGATATCTGCAGGCGCAGCCGGATGAGCACGCCCATCGCCTCGTCCAGCATGGCGCTGCCCATGCCGAAGCTATGGCAGCTGTGCACAAACATCGTCCAGTTCATCCGTATGTACTTGAGCAGGCGCAGCAGATAGAGCAGGAAGCAGGTCTCGTTGCTCACCAGCAGGTCCAGCAGCAGGTCCGAGCTGTTCGACGTCATCTTGAGGAACTCCAGGAAGGTGTACACCGGATTCAGCATGGCCACCAGCTCGGGGAACGCGTTGTTCCGGAACGAGATGCCCGACGTGACGTCCAGCGTGCAGACCATGGCCTCGATCAGATGGTCGTCCTGGTCGTCAAAGAGGTGGATCAGAATTTTGCTGAAGTGGCACTCGGGATGGAACTCCAGCGTCTGCTTGATGAACGTCTCCAGTTTGCTCAGCACATCCCGTATCGAGCGCTCGATGAGCATCATGTCCTGGAAGGCGTCATAGTCGCTAGAGTCGATCGACGAGTCGGACGAATCGCTGCGTATCTCCTTCACAGTCACAGCTATCGACTTGAGCACCAGCAGCACCATCTTTTGCAGCAGCGTCTTGTCCATCTCGATGAGGTCCAGCGGCGCTCCTCCACCCTCTCCATCTCCAGCATCCACAGCCTGCGCCGCTTGGCACAGGGTGATGGTGCCATTGGCATACACCAGCGGCCTGCCATTGTAGCCAATCAGGCTGACCATGTTATCGGGCTGGCGGCGCGGGAGCGACTCGAGGATGCGGAAGCCCCGCACGTGGCAGACGATCTGGTGCGCCAGCTTGCAAGTCTCCTCGGGCAGCATGTCCTGCAGCGCCAGCGTGGATCCATAGCACAGGGCCTCGTTGAAGAGGCACAGCATCTGCTTGTACACGGTGCAGGAGAGGCTGTGGCTGAGCAGCAGCTCGAACTTGTCCAGCTGGGCGTAGTAGGGCCTCGTCTCGTCGATGGAGAGGTTCGCCTTCACCGAAATGATGTTCTCCCACAGCTGCAGGAAGTTGAGCACGCAGTGCTCGGCCGCATCCTGGTGCGCGGGCGCCATCAGCTCCGACATGTTCTTCACCAGCGTCGGCCACTTGTGCTCCAGCTTCTGGATGGTGATGCACTTCAGGTGCGTCGTGTCGAAGCTCTCCGAGTCGGTGAGCGTGACCACATGGCAGCCGTTGGGCATGGACGTGGACTGTGCCGCTGGGTGTGGTTCGTAGGAAACGTTCATCTCGTCGCCAAAGTGTCGCCGGTGCCTGTCCCGGCTGTCCGGTGACTCCTGCTCCGCCTCATGTTCGCCCTCCACATCCTCCCGGAACTGCAGGGCAAAGTAGTTGGTGGCCAGCGGCTGTTCCTGCACCGGAAAGTGCATGTAGCTCACGGAGGCATCCGTCGGCAGGGGAACAACGGCCGAGGCAGCCGTCGCGGTGTTCGCCGCCGCCATCCAGTCGTCGTCCAGCGGATGGATCTCCATGTCCTTCCACTCGACGATGCGCTTAATGATGTCCAGACTGAAGTGGATCTTCTGCACGGCCGCCTGGTCGAGCTGCTCGAAGTTGAACAGCTGGTCGACGATCTTCTGGAGCCACTCGTCGTTCAGCTCCTGCTTGGCAATCACCAGGAATGCGGCGAGCACGCGCCCCGCCAGGAATTGCACGTACGAGTTGTCGTAGCCGGCCAGCACGATGATCTCGTCGATGAGCTTGTGGTCGTTGCGGATCAGTGCGTCGCAGACGTCCATTATCCGCGTGCAGATGAAGCCCTTGGCGTTCTGCTTCAGGTAGATGTCGAACAGCAGCTGCAGGTTGGAGAGGAACTGCAGCAGCTTGTTGGTCGGCCACTCGCGGAGGTAGGCGATCCGCTTCTGTCCGTTCGTGTCCTGCGAGTAGTGCGACTGGAACGGCTTGCGCAGCGTCCGCTCCGACACCCCGCACAGGCACTGCCGCGTCAGCGATTGCTCGAACTCCAGCATGTCGTCAACGGTCGCCGCCGCTGTCGCCGTCGTTCCCGGCAGACAGCTGCTCCGACTGCTGTTCATGTGGCTGCTGCTGGTGGTGGGGCTGGTGGTGGTGCTGCTGATGGTCAGCAGATCCGGCAATTTGGCGGCTCTGTCCACCTCATCCTTGGCGGACTCCGGGTCGGTGTGCGTGTGCGTGTGCGAGTGCGTGGCCTCCCCGTTTTGTGGCAAGATATTGTGCACCAGACCGGACACGCCCAAGAGCTGGGCGTAGGAGGCAGCCCGCGAGCTGCACGGCGTGGTGGTGGGCGAGTTGTTGGTGCTGCTGGGCGTGGACAGCGAGTGCGTGGACGAAGAGGAGAGCGACGAACAGAGATGGCTGTTGCTGTTGGCGTCCAGGGCGGCCTCCCGCCGCCCGTCCAGGATGTCCGGCGGAGGCGGAGGCAGTGCCTTGGAGCCCACCTTGATCTGCTTCTCGATCTTCTGCCGCTTCGTCTGCGGCTGCTCGTTGTGCGCACCGGCCGAGGTGGCCACCGTGGAGCAGGGGCAGACGTCAACATTGCCGCTGCCGCTCGACGCTCCGCTGCCAGGGCCCGTTCCGGCTCCAGATCCAGCTCCGGATGTGGTGTCCATGCTCGGTGACGTACCCGACGTCCTTGGAATAGCGCGTGACCACTCTCCCACCCAGCTGCAAGCGAAAAGTCCGTGTGAGCAGCGATCTAGGCGGCGGCACGCAGCCACATAACAACGAAACGAAGCGAACGAGTGCCCAAGCCAAAAGCAGCAGCAGCAACAGCTTCCGTGCTACGCGCACACAAGGTTACGTGTGCAGACTGGATTCCTGGCTTCTCGCGGGGGCGCTGCTCCGACTCTGCCGCTTGGCTGTCGAGTTCTGGGGCGGATGCTGGCGCTCTACCAGCCCCCAGGCGCACAAACTGCTGCTCCAGACATTTTAAACTATCACAATTCGGTTTTCACACACTTGTTGCTTGTTGCACTGCCCAGCGACATGTCAATGTTTGTATTAGTTTCTCCACTCGCGCAGCAGCTATTCTTCGGCTCTTGCAGCGCGTTTCGACTGACAATCTTCACTGCAGGTCTCGGGGGCCTCTGATTGTGTTTTGAGAGGTGCTTTTATTTTGGTTTAAAATAGTTTGTTGGAAAAAACAACTGCCTTTTTCTAATTAAGATGGCGACGCGCACTTAATTTTATAGCGAATTCCCGCGGCCTGGCAACCCTGATCCGTCATGTCGATATATCGATTAATTTCGCGTGCAACTTGAATCGATTAAAATATAGTAAATTTGATTTTCAGTATTTCGCGACTACCCTAAGCATGCAGCGCTGCCATATCAACGGAGTGTTGGCGCTTCGTTTTAAAAATCATCATTGGAGCAATGGTTTTTAAAACAAAACCAGATTTATTTGTATAGCCCACAAGATTGCTTGATGTCCACCAAGGCTGTTTGTCTGAGGGGTTTTTTAAACAGGTCATCGATAAGAAAGAAATATTCACAGTGCTGCCAGATTGATTCAAAAATTGCGCGCCGGAGATTCATTTTTTTCCAGAATTACATATATCAGGACCTTTCTTGAACTGAAAGGGTTGTCTGAAAGTGGAAACCATTTGATATATGTTTTTATTTATTGTCCTCTTTGTCTTGAACATAAATTATTCAATAAGCCAGATGAAAGGTACAAAACAAAACAAAAGCTCGGCCGACGTGGCAACCTAGTGCTAGGTTGTTATTCATTTGACATTGAAGTCCACCAATTCCAGAAAAAAAGACGTTGGAAAGTCGCAGTGCGCGAAAAAAGTACAAAAAGCCAGGGAACACCGTTATAAGTTAATACAACACTACAAATTCATTACTAACAATCAAAACGGCGAAGTTGTGGCTTGGCGCTCTGCAGATTTGCCGGAGCCAGATAAAACAGCAGCTACGAATCAGCTTTGCGCGGCCGGGATCCACGAGCGTATTTAAGTGAAGTGTCGCGAGTGGCCATAGCAGTCCACCTGTGCTCTCTTTTCCGTTCGCTTCGCTCGACTCGACTCTTAACGAGACCTCCTATTCCGCCCACACACACCGCCTTCTACTCACCAAAGGAACATGGCCGGCGCACTGCCCCCGCTGAACCAGGAGCCCACCTTCCAGAAGCTGCAGGAGTTCTTCGATAGCCAGGGCAAGGACCTGAACATCAAAGATCTGTTCGTGAAGGACCCCAAGCGGTTCTCCAAATACAGGTGGGTTTCGGCTTTCTCAGATTACGAAATAGGGGTTTTTTAAGTTACGTGGGTATACCTACAAGCGCGCATATCCACACGCACTCAAGTTTGGGTACATGTAGATATGTCTGCTCGTTTATGTATCCGCCATCAGTTATTCATTGAGCTCCTCCGCACACTCCCGCCTGCCTGCCAGCCTGCTTGCCGACTTTCACCAAGGGGGCTCGAGTGTCGCCAGCCGATTTGTCCTTGCGTAAGGTCACAGCAACGACCTTAGCCGATAGCAGTCTTCGCACTTGATCCGAGGTCAAACGATTGTTATACTCTCATTTGTTTATCAGCCTGCGCCTGCACACTCAGAACGATGGGGAGATACTGCTGGACTACTCGAAGAACCGGATCAACGACGAGGTATGGGACCTGCTCCTCTCCCTGGCGAAGGTGCGACGCGTGGACGCCGCCCGCGATGCCATGTTTTCTGGCCAGCACATCAACATTACGGAGAACCGCGCCGTCCTGCACACGGCGCTGCGCAACCGCGGCACGGACGCGGTGCTCGTTGACGACAAGGATGTGATGCCGGATGTGCGCGCCGAACTGGCCCACATGAAGGAGTTCACCAACAAGGTCATCTCCGGCGTGTGGCGCGGCTGCACCGGCAAACAGATCACCGACGTTGTCAACATCGGCATCGGCGGCTCCGATCTGGGTCCCCTGATGGTCACCGAGGCGCTGAAGCCCTACGGCAAGGGCCTGCACTCGCACTTCGTGTCCAACATCGACGGCACCCACCTGGCCGAGGTTCTGAAGAAGGTCAACTACGAGACCACCTTGTTCATCGTGGCCTCGAAGACCTTCACCACCCAGGAGACCATCACGAACGCCACGTCGGCCAAGAGCTGGCTCCTGGACCTGGCCAAGGAGGTAAGTTAATGAATATTTGCATTTTTAATGCTTCGATTTCATTAATTGATTATCCTCGTTTCCAATTCGCAGCCCGAGTCCGTTGCCAAGCATTTCGTGGCTCTGTCGACCAACAAGGAGAAGGTCACCGAGTTCGGCATTGACAGCGCCAATATGTTCGGCTTCTGGGACTGGGTGGGCGGACGTTACTCCCTGTGGTCTGCCATTGGACTGTCCATCTGCCTGTCCATTGGCTTTGAGAACTTTGAGCAGCTGTTGGACGGCGCCCACTACATGGATAACCACTTCAGGTCGACGCCGTTTGAGAAGAATGTGAGTTAACGCCCGGCTCCATGGAATTCTTGAACTTATCTATTATCTATTCCAATGGGTAGGCACCTGTTATCTTGGCACTGCTCGGCGTCTGGTACTCCAACTTCTTCAAAGCGGAAACGCACGCCTTGCTGCCGTACGACCAGTACTTGCACCGCTTCGCCGCCTACTTCCAGCAGGGCGACATGGAGAGCAACGGCAAGTTCGTGAGCAAGGCGGGCAAGGCTGTCAAGTACAGCACCGGCCCGATTGTGTGGGGCGAGCCGGGCACCAATGGCCAGCACGCCTTCTACCAGCTCATCCACCAAGGCACCCGCCTGATCCCCTGCGATTTCATTGCCCCCGCTCAGACGCACAACCCGATTGCCGGCGGCAAGCACCACAAGATCCTACTCTCGAATTTCCTGGCCCAAACGGAGGCCCTCATGGCCGGCAAGAGCGTCGACGAGGCTCGGGCCGAGCTCACCAAGGCCGGGCTGTGCGGCAACGAGCTGGACAACCTGCTGCCCCACAAGGTGTTCGTAGGCAACCGGCCGACCAACTCGATTGTGGTCAAGAAGGTCTCGCCATTCACACTGGGCGCGTTAATTGGTATGTCGATTGATCATATACATGTACACGGTCAGCGAACATCAATTAATCTCAATCAATTTTTGCAGCGCTCTACGAGCACAAGATCTTCGTTCAGGGCATCATCTGGGACATCAATTCGTTCGACCAGTGGGGCGTTGAGCTGGGCAAGCAGCTGGCCAAGGCCATCGAGCCGGAGCTGGACACTTGCAACGAGGTCTCCTCGCACGACAGCTCCACGAACGGCTTAATTAACTTCATCAAGGCCAATTGGAAGTAATTTCGGGGCTCGTCGGCTTTTTGTTGCAAATTAAAATGAAATGAAATGTTCACACAAAATGCTCTAATTGTTAGTAGTTATTGAGACGTTATTGAGGAGGAGCCGCCGCTTATGTATACCCGTTCTCGGCACAATATTCAACTGTATTTATGAATCGGAAACGTTTATGTTTGCTTGCGCGTATCGATAAAATCTCGTGTCGGAATTAGACCAACCAATTGGCTCCCCATTACTCTCCTATTCGTTGTTGCACGTAGTTTCAAAAACCACAAATAAAATTTTCTGGAATTCGGTGTAGAAAACTGTGTTTGGAAAATAACTCTCTTGTTTCATTTGCTGAGGGCACAGAGGGAATTGCATTAAAACTTAACGTACAGGGGAGCTGGGAGCACTCTAATCACCCATCGATACATCCGAGTCAGAGTCTGTCTCCGCGTTAACGTCGTCGGTGGCCAGATCATCGTCCGCCTCCAAATCATCGTCCGAAATACTCTTGGCACTACCGCCTTCCTTCTGGTCCTCCAGGTCGCTCCAGTTGTTTTCAGCCTCCAACTCTTCGGCGGGTTCCTCTGCAAGTAAGCGTTCAAGTCAGTTCATTATGGGATCTTGAAGCCGGCCTGCATTCTGCAGTACTCACCTGGATCTTCCTCCACAACCAGGACGTTGCTGTCGTTCAAATGGTTGTCGGCATTGCGCTGCATTTGATTGATTATAAGATTGACTCGTCCCGATATCCTAAAAGTAGGCAGCAGGGAATATGTCATAAGTTTAGATGTATTTGGAAAATACATGATTTCAGTGCCAGTACACAAAAAAACGCAACTTGCTAAATTTCGCTTTATAAAATGGACTTCCTCACCGATGACAATTTTCATAATGATTCTGGACACTCGAACCCAAGCGCCGCATCGGGCATCGGGCCGGGAAATGCACTTCCCATTGCCGCCATAGCTAGCATCACCAACCTCTTGGAGCAGTGCAACAAGCCCGCTTGCGATGAAGACGCCGACATGCAGTGCATCATCGACCTTATCAATGCTACGATTTGCGAGGCAAAGACCATAATTGAGTCTGATCCGCGGGGCCTGTTCTGCTACAAGTATCCGAAGAGGGGATTGTCCGATCTACACACGGTCCCCTCGAACATCGACTATGTCATAGTGGCCGACGAGAGTGAGTCGTTCATGACTACTAAGCCGAACATTGTCTACAATATGCCGGCAGAGTCCGTCTCCAGTGGCATTGCGCGAAAGGATCTGACAATTGACAACTTTGAGTACAGCAATGCCATCTCTGACATTCGGGAATTCATCAGCCAGTGGGTCCTGTCGCCGGACACCAGATGCGTTGTGACCAGCAATCCGCTTCGCCACGAAGTTCCCGTCAAGGGCACCATTTACTTTATCGATGCCCACTTTTCACAGCCGACGCCGCGGTGTCCCAATCCCTTGGCGGTGGCCAAGGTGCGATTCTTTGTGACCGTATCGAAGGTATTGCTGCGAAGCTATCCTGTCATGATCACCTACCGCTTCGAGGGCTACAACACGCTCTACTACGCACTGGGCGAGCGCTCGCTCAAGTCGTTCCACTTCCAGCGCTTCTACATTGACACCATTCTGCACACCAAGCTGAGCTTCTTTGCGGCGATAGCCGAGTGTCGCCACGGCACCGTCGAGAATCCCAAGGACAATATCAGGCCGAAGAAAAAGGCAAATCGTCCGGCGCGAAAATAACTACACCGCTTGTGCTTTCGTACTTACTGTAATGCCTCCGACAAGCACTGCATCCGCTGCTCCGCCACAGCCAGACATACTTCCAGCTTCTCTCGCAGCGCCTCTTTGTCCTCGGACATCAGGACACTGGTGTGGGTGGAGGCCAGCACGTGGAGCCAGCGTAGGGCAGATCTTACACTAAAGAGAACGAAAGAATCGAGTTAAAATTGTAATTGGTATTGTTATTTTTAAAGAGATGAAAACTAACTTGGAGTGCTTTCCTTGCAGCAGAATGGAGAGCTCGTTGACCAAGGGGCTCACGTATTCGAGCGGCAGTCGATCCAGCGTTAGCTGTATCGTTTCTGTGTCGTGTGTGCTCAGGACCGACTTAATCATCCTAAAAAAAAGATAAAATCAATCAGTAATCGTAATGAAAGTGTTAGTATTTGGTAGCCTTACGCCTGATCCTTGCTGTGCAAGGCCTGCATGAGCAGTTGAGTCTTGCTCTGGGTCTGCAGCTTGCCACCGCTCAGCTTGGTGGCATGGATCTGCAAGTGCTGCAGGCGAGCCTCCATGGGAACCTCGTTCTGCACCTTTTTCTGGGAGACGGGCAGCGCGCTGTTGTACTCAACATTCTTTTTGCTTACCACCGGCTTCAGGACCTTGGTGGCAGCTTGGAAGCCCAGCTGCTCCTTGCCCTTCTTCTTGGCGTACAGTTTCTTTGGGTCGGCGCGCTCGATAACATTCAGTTTCTCGGCATAGTTCGGGGTGAAGCGTTCGAACTGCAGCTGCGTGCGACTTCCGTAGCCAAAGAGGATTTCGTGCGAGCGATTGGAGTCGGTAATGAAGTTGGCTGCCACAGCCATGATGGGTTCCACTGTCTCGGCGCCATCCGACACGATTTGCAGCGACACCTTGGGCTTTACAAACTTCTCGGCGGATAAACTGTGGTTAGGAGAGGAATAAGTTGGCTTCCATAACGATGATGAAATCGTCTTACCTTGTGACATTCAGCAGGTAGATGTGAATATTTCCATTTCGCGTTACACTTGCCACACGCAGCTGACCGTCGTCGCGTATTTCGCTGGCCAGGCAGTAGGCCAAGTCCTCCATAAGCAGGGTGCACGCAGAAGCCTTGTTTTTGCCCTTCTTCTCGATCTTCCAGAAGCAAATAACGCGTTCCATCTTGGCCGTTGTCAGCACGAATTCTGTGCTGTCCGCGCACACTACAGTGGCGATGGCGTTAATTTCGCCCGAATGGCCAGTGAATGTCTCCACCAACTCCTTTGTCTTGACATCGTACACCTTCAGCTGGCGGGAGCCCACGGCCAGAGTGCGGCTCTTGGGCAAATAGGCAATATTCTGTGGCTTCTCCGGCCCCACCTGCCAGTCGCCGATGCAGCGTTCCTCCGTCAGCGACCAAACGAGCGCCCGGCAATCCGCGCCCACCGTGTAAAGGTGGCCAGCATTGTCGTACGCAATCGAGGTGACCGGGCCATCGTGACTGTCGCCACCAAGTGTGCGTGTAATCTGTAGGACGGAAAGCACTTTATTTGTTGCATTTTATCGCGTTATAAACTGAACCAAACTTACCTTGGCCTCTGTCAGCGAGTATATGACCAAGGCCCCCTTCAGCGTTCCTAGGGCAATGTGGAGCTGATCGTTGGGTGCATCCTGGCTCGGCAGACTCTTCCGCGACTTCTTGGAGCGTGGACCGGCCACAGAGACCCACGTGAGCGCTGTACACGGGCCGGATACCTGCAGATTGGGCGTGAACTCCTGCTTTAGCGTATTCGTCTCCGTGTCCCATATCCGCAGGATGCCCTGCTCGTCCACCGAGGCAAATAGTTGGCCACCATTGGGCGAAAACCCCAACACGTGCTTCTTGCCCAGCGACATGGTTCTTTTTTGTTTTGAATTAGTGATGCGCGCGACGTAGCCGCCGTCGAATCACGCATGCTTGTTTTTGTGCCTATCGTGTCACGCATAAATCGTTAAAGATAAATTTATTTACATTTTTTAATGTGTGTGAGCCTTAGAGTTAAGGATTTTGTAAGTATTAAATTACAAACAAAATAAAATTCAATCACATATGCTAAAATAGGTTTAAAAAATACCTCAAACTTTTTAATGGAGCGTGTTTTTAATGTTACTTGCCGCCTGAGGTATAAAAATTAAAGTTTCCGTTTTCCTTAATTTCTTCAAAGTTTTTATTTAACTTCTTCAATATCTAAATCACATTAAATTAATTAACTAAAGTATTTTTCACAGTCACGGTTTCGGCTATCGATAGGACTATCGAATGCTCTCCCATCCAGAATGTTCGCAGCCATCAGACCGATTTGAGGTTATAACTCTGCTGGAACTTACCGATTGACTCCGTGTGAAATTGAAATCTGTGTACAAAAATGGCTCTATCCGTTCCCAAGGCTCCCGGAGTGGCGCAGATGCTCAAGGATGGCGCCCGGGTAAGTGTAACAAGCTGAAAGCACGCGTCCAGAAGCCTGGCCGGCATCGGTTTCATTTAAATTCGGCTGAAAATGAAAACATGCCTTCCCGGGGAGGCGCGTGATTAGTCATCCTCATGGAGCTCTTTCGCACATCTGAACGAAAAATGACTAATTTGATGGTTTTTTTCGTATCCTTAGATGTACAGTGGCCTGGAGGAGGCCGTGTACCGGAACATCAGCGCCTGCAAGGAGTTCGCACAGACCATGCGCTCCGCCTACGGGCCGAACGGCATGAACAAGATGATCATCAATCACATCGAGAAGCAGTTTGTGACCAGCGACGCCGGCACCATCATGCGCGAGCTGGATGTGGAGCATCCGGCCGCCAAGCTGATCGTCATGGCCAGCCAGATGCAGGACGCCGAGGTGGGAGATGGCACCAACTTTGTGGTGGTGCTGGCCGGCGCTCTGCTGGAGGCCTCGGAGGATCTGCTGCGATTGGGCATTACCACCGCCGAGATTGCCGACGGTTATGAGAAGGCCTTGGAGAAATCTCTGGA
>VNJS01018157.1:0-18616 GCA_008042575.1 Drosophila watanabei | reverse complement strand
TGAACTTATTTAAAGGATTTCTCATAATTATTATCGGGTTGCGAGTTTTTTTTTAAGGAAATGTATCAAATATATATTAAATGGTATTTTTAAACCAACAAATTAAGATTTTATCAATATTTAATAAAGGAAATTAGTGGTATCAAAAGAAATTAATTGGTTAATGAGAAATTTATTTTAATTTGGAGGAATATCTAACGATTTTATCATTATAAACCTTCAAATCTATCTATCTATCTATCTATCTAATATCCCTTAATTCAAATCAAAATCAATTTTAAAATATAAAATAAATATTTAATAATTTTATTTTCAATTATTGTGGAATTGGTTTGTTTCTAAATTAACTCACTTTTAATAAAGAATTTGCTCGATGTGTTTCTCATGTTTACTTTACTTTGCTTTCTATATAATTCCTTACTTTAAAATTAAGGAATTATATCTTAAATCTTAGTAAGCAAAACCAACTTCTCTGACCCACTGTCCGCTTTTTGGGCCAAGAGAAGACAAGGCCCTTCAGGCGTTAACCAACAACTGGCAACAACTTTGGACGGGCTTCCCGTCTGTCTGTGAAAAGCATTTGACTTTGCATTTGTCTGCAACTGCAGGTTGCAGGCGCTTACGGCCTTCACACCTTTGTGTGGAAATGCCGCTGCTCGCATTTCCCATTTTCCCAGCACTTGCACTGGCACTCGGGCTTCAGGCTTCTGGCTTCGGAAAACTCCTTTCGAGTGGCCGGCGCATTAATTCCCAGGTGTGCAATTTAGTGTGCGGCCAATTTTTGTCGGTCTGGACAGGAAGGGCGGAGGGCTGAATGGCGGCAAGGAAGCCCGGCGGCAGCGGCGTCTGTTACGTGTTGACCACACGGTGGTGCTTTTTGCGGACTCCGGTCCAGTCGCTTGAAATGTTAGGAAATTTTAAACGGAAGTTCGCGTTTTCTGCCCTTTTCGGCTCGTATTGTTAGCTGCGTTTCCGCTTTTCTGGTATTTTTGGCCACGCGCACCGCGGCCCGTTCACATTTCCGGCTAAAACAACACGGCTTAAAGAGCTACCGCTACCCGTCCGTTTTTCCTTTTCTGTCTTTAAGCAAAACTTTTAGGGCGAACTTTTCACGGGAAACTTTTCAATGGACTACATTTGCTATGCCATGTTAAACAGCAAAAGAAACAAAGAACAAAAAATGAGAGCAGAAAAAATGACAGCTAAGAAGGTTAAGACGAAAACTATGGACAGCAAAATGGCGCCAGCTATAATTTTCAGAGCCCGACAAAGGCGGCGTCAGTGGAGAAAGGAAACTAAATGCATAAGGAGCGGGCGACTTGCGAAAAACTTTTAATAATTGCATTTTCCACAAGCACATCGGCGCACATAATAAACTTCGGCTCGAACTGGACCAGCTCCGAGATCCCCGAGAAGCCACCGCCGAGGCAGTGCATCGACACCAGAGCAACAAGACAATCAGCAAAGAGATACTCGGCAGCCGGGGAGACCGGGACCGGGCGATGACTGGGCCACAAAAATAACCGAAAAGTAATTCCCCACAAAAGTAAACTTGAGCGCACAAAAGTCGAGTTTTAAAATAAACTTGCAGCCAGCTCTATTTTTCTTTCCATCGGGATCGGGGGGGGGCGGCGGCGCTGCTGCTGGCCCAGCCACTTGAGGCACAAAAGGCGCATTTTCTATGAAAGAAAAGTGGCTAACTAAGTCGCCGACTCTGCAGCTCCATTCCGGCCCTGCCCTCCCCCCCTATCATCATCATCATCAACATCAGTGCCGCAGTTTCAAGAACCTCAAGAGCCCGGCTCCTCCGTTGTCTTTCCGATTTGTAGGGCAGGGAGTACTTACTTGAGCATTTTCGTAGACCCAGAAATTTAAGTAGCCAACATTTACTTACATTAATCTCAAGGAGATGTGGGTAAGCTTTATGGTGTCTTAAAATCGGCCATAAATTTTTCTCAATTATTGTTAAAGAAAGGAAAGTTGCTATCTTACTTTTCTATATTAGTTTCTGTAATTTAAAAAATGCGAATGATCTCAGCAACTTTGTCTTGAAAGGATTTCACATCTAAACCCCTCAACACATCCCACCGAAGGCATGTTAATCAAAAATCCCACAAAAGTTCTCCCCAAAGAACTTAGATACTAAAAATGTTGAGATCCACAGACGACCGACGTACAGTCGCCTCAGATTTCATAACGGAATAAAAGTGACCATAAAACAGTAAGGACTACGACGGATAACCTACAAAGTGCCCATGAAACACTCCAATAATCCGGGGAATGCGGCGGATCACCATCTGATTTCATCAGCGCATCGCCCCCCTAATAAAATGCGACCCCTGCCGAAGCAGCTTCACTTTATTAAATATGAAATATGCCCCATCGCCGCTGTCGCCTCGCATTATGCATTGCCATCGAGTAGGAGTCCGTGGAAGGTTCTTTGGCATGGCCGGCACGTAGCAAACGCACCACGCTTAAATACAAGAGATAAAATGCTGGACATTAAGTCCCCGAAGGGGGAAGGACGGACATTCGGTGAAAGCACCGGGCGAGCGAGCGTTCAAGGTAAAAATGCCAGGAGACGAATTTCGAACGTTATATCTAGCAAATTTCATGCTCAACTTGCGTTTGCGTGTGTCAAAAATGCGAAATTGAAATGCTTTAAAATTTAATATTTCTCCCCGGCCCGTGAGCACACACACACACATCACACACAAAGTAAGGGGAAGATGCAGCTGCCAGAATGCGGCAAGGACTCTGGCTCCGGCTCCTGCTCCGGCTCCGACTCCGTGTTGGTGGGCAAACATTTTTATGCAAAAATATTTTGCATGTCACTCCCATCTGGCAGGAGCTGGGACTGGGGCTGGGGACGGGCGGGTCTGTGTATTTGCCACAGACTTTTTGCATGCATAACAAGTCAGCGAAGCGGACGGACGGACAAGCAAACAGAGCAAAAAACGGGGGGAAAAGCGGAAAAATCGGAGGGAAAAGGGCATGGGAAACCCACGCTTACAGACACACACAGGACACAGGAGAAGGAAAAGGCAGCGCCGGCAGCTCGCAGGAAACGCATACAAAACTTTAGCGGGAGCCGGTCGCATTTCGTAATCTTTGCAAATAAACGCGTGAAATTCCAAGGCGCACCGCAGTGGGGCATGCCGGGGCATCCTAGAGGGAAGGGAAAGGGGAAGGGAACGAGGATGTCCTAGGGGTGGTGCCACACAGTCGCCAGTTGGCCGACATGTGCGCGCCATTTTTGGCATACAGCTCACACGCGAAATTGCGCATGCAGATTAAAATTCTTGAACGCGCATTTCCGTTTCCGTTTTCTCTGTGCGTCTGCCGGGGAATATGTCGGGCATTTGCCTCGCTTTTCCAGCACGATGAGGTTTTCCTGAGTGCTTGAATTTCCACTTCAGTTCGGCTTTGGACCAGATTGCTTGCTGCAACCTTGAAGTGACCCCACGTTGAGTGGAGTTGCGAATGGTTGGGGCTATTTTATATAAAAGTTAAAATTGAACGAGTCACAGAGGGGTTGGAAATTTAACAAGGGGATTATTGTACAAATTCTTCTATAATTTTCATTGTTTAAAATATAATATAAATGTTAAATTTTTACTAGTTAACCAATGAGTTTGATTAACATAAATATTACTCATACGCCAGGTGGGACATCATAGATACTGACATTGTGGGTTTCCTCATTAAAATATATAAGTTGTAATTGTGATTTCAGCAGTTTCTGTTGCGAATTTATTTCTCCCAAAAAAAGAAACACAAAAAAACAATATAAGCACGAATCACAGCGTCGCATATTACTCATACGCCGCGTGGACCCAATAGACATTGACAATCGCATATTACTCATTGCATTAGAGCGGGGAAAGCGAAGGGAGTTGGGATGATTTCAGCTTATTTACAGACCATTGCCATTGATATGCAGGACCTGTTTTTCGGTTGCCCGTAGGATGCCCAGGGTCAGCTTTTCTCGCTCTTGACCCTCCACCACATCCCCCCGAAAAACGCACATCAAATAAAAGAAATGGCTTTGTTTGCTGCATGTGGCATAGAATATAAAGCCGAGGGAAGCGGATCCCAAGGATGTGGATGTGGACGAGGATGTGTGCTGGCGCATAAATAATGTGACCTGCCTGACTGCGATTATCTGTGAACTATTTTTCACACGTTGCCGGCATACAAAGTGGTCCATTCTTTCTGCCCCGGCAATATACGAGCTGCTTGGCCTTCTGAGGCCACTTGGCCCATTCATTTCCACATCCTGCCCAATCCAGTGGCATAAGAATACAAAAAAAGAAAAAGGGGGACGCAGCATATGTGTGCGAGGGGATTTCTTAGGTACTTACATTGTACTGAAATAATGAACAATAATATCCAGAGGCGTCGATCGAATGTCGGTCTCATGACTTCATCACTTGTCCCGGAATTCGTTGGTATGGATTTTCCTTGTCCGAAGCTCAGCTCAGCTTTCAGATTGGCACATGTGTACTATTTGTTGAGGGAGATCTGCAAAACGGAAAGGAACACAGCATTTAATTAGCATGGAGAGCACGGCCAAAGGTAAAGGGTTTAAGCCAATTAAACAGTAGCCTGGCTACGCCGCCGGCTACCTTGTGTGCGAGGTAAAAATCTAACAACTGTTTGCACATGAAATTAATTAATTTTCCACAAAAACTTTGTTGCATAACGCTAGGCGGATTAACAGGCAGAGACACGGGGACAGGGAGAGAATAGAGACATCAGCCAACAGGCAACATTTTCGACAGCATTTTGTCTGCAGTGTTTGGAGTGCAGGACAAACAAAGGTTCCCGACGAGCGACGATATATAGAGTGAGAGAGTGGGAGAGAGAGTGCCACTCGGACCGTACAAAGCGTGCGCATACTTTTAGCCAACAGTGTTTCGTCCATGTGTGTGTGGGTGGCGACACAGGACAAACAAAATTAGCAGCAAAGCTGACGTAGCTGTTAACGAATTGACGTTGCCAGGACTCCCAGGACTCAGTCCTCTCATAACTGCGACAATCCGGGTCCTGCTCCTCGTCCTGATTATGCATATGCGAGTCGAGACCCATCCAGCAAAGGACCCCGAGCACTCCTGTGGAATGTGAGCCCAATCAAAAGTCAGTGGCAAAGTTTTCTGAGCTGCAGATTCTTCCGGTGGCCCGACAAGGGCTTACCAATTTGGAGTTGTTACGGCGCCGGCTTGCTATTTGCCGGTCAGGACCAAGGACGGCGGACTGTGGACACAAAGGTTTCGATTTACATCGAAAGCAATTTCGAGAACAAAATGTACATGCAGGGGGCGGCACTGCACTCTCGGCTCGCTGGAGTTCACTGCCACTGCATTCAAGCGCCAACTAATGCAGCCCGAATATGCTTGTGCGGCGGCAAACAGTGGCTGCAACAACATCGGCAACAGCAGCAGTGTGTGGCCACCACAGCACAACAATGACACAGCATTGGGCAAACATATCACGCGATCAATTTGTCAAACAAGCTGCAACAGCAGCAGCAGCAGCAACAATGCAAGCTGCAACAGCAATAGAATCTGCAACAACAGCAAAAGCAGCAGCAGCAACAACAGCAACAGCAGCAGCAACAACTGCAGCAGCAGCAACAACTGCAGCAGCAACAACAACTGTAGCAGCAGCAACAACTGCAGCATCAGCAACAACAACATCAGTACTAGAATGTGCAACAAAAGTAGCAGCAGCATCAGTAATATTAGCAGCAAAAACAGTGGAAATAGAAGCAATACATGATGGAATCATAGCCCACGACCATGGAATATCCTAATACAAAAATTTATTGTTTCAATTAAGGTACTGATGAAAGAAATTAATGGAATAAATAAGAAATATTTAAGTAGATTTTATAAAAAAGGTCCTAACATGACTTTAAAAGAGTTGAAATGGTTTCTTTATTTTCTTTTATTTACTATTCTTATATTTATATTTATTTTAAAATAAAAAACTTTTCAATAAATCAGTGTCCATATTTATGGGTGTACGCATAAATTAACATTAAACCAAGTTCTTCAAACATTAAAAATATCTATAATTAATGCCATAATTTAACTTAATACAAATAGTAAACTAACCCAACTCTACTAGCTACAAAAACCCGAACAAAAGCAGCAACAATAGGGGTCAACTAAGCAACATAAATGAAGTAACCGCTGCCATGGGAAATACTGAATACAAAATAGAGAATGCCGGACAACACAGAGTGGCAAACAATATGAGGGGAATCCCCACAAAATTGACAGCAGCAACAGCGGCAGCGGTGACATTTGACGCACATCATCAATATGTGACTCTGCATGTTGCCACTGGTTGTATTTGTTGCAGCTGCTTCTGGGATGCCATGACATGTCGCACAGCTGTCATTATGCAGGGCATACAACGCAGCCAAGTGACAAACTATTACATGCCGATTGTATGTTAACAGCGGCTCCAAGGTTGACCAAGGTCCGGCTAAAAGCCCAACAGAAGCCGACCTTTCTTTATCGTATAAATCAGGCATATGGCGCGGGAAAAATGCAACGGAATCGGTGGAAAAAACAACCATTTACGGCAGGTGCTGCTGTCGGTGGGGGAGAGGGAGCAAGCTACCACCACATTTTCACATTTCTCGCACGTTTGGCCGGCGAAACACTTAAAAACCGGTGTGCTCGCATTATTTATGGTCGAAATGTGAACTGGGCATTGGTTTAAGAGCTTTAAAATGGCCCGAGATATATGGGATTTAAATGGAAGTAAGGTTTAAGTTGCTTAAAAGTAAGGGAATGGATTTAAGGATTAAAACAATTATAATTTAATTTGGAGCACATTGATCTTTCTTTCTCTTTTGTAACAGTTTCAATGCATCATTTAATATCCCTTCGAAGATAGTCCTTGACTTCATTCTAAGCCACTGACTGCACAAATCAATATTCGTGTGAAACTAACAACATGATAAACTGTGAAATAATTAGAAAATGCCAATTATAAGGGTTACTCTGGCCAGACCAATTAAAATGAAAGCAAAAGCAAAACTGAACTGAAATGCTGCTGCAACTGCAGCTGCTATTTTAATCGCCACAATTTTAAAGCCATCATCGGGCAGCTCATGATGATGTTGCCAGCGATACATAAACAATAAAAGCCAATGGTATGTAAATTTTACCAATTTACCGCAACAATGCAAACGATCCCAGGGATCCGGCTCGAAGGACCAAAATGGTTGGGGCAGCAAGGAGGGCGGAGATTTGGCGGCAGCCAGATGAAATCATTTCGTGTTGAGCTTTGTAAAGCTGCAAATGTGTTGCATCCGAACATTTCGGTTAACCGCAAAACATCAGGCAATAGAGAGCAGGGCGGGAGGGCAGGGCAAACGCAAACGCAAATTAAATTTACAAAACCGAGAGAAGAGAGCTGAAGGTTCATTTGCTGATCCGAATTTTTATACCGCACACAGCAGGAAAATCGCTCCATTGACAAGCTTCCCAATAATTGACACCTACTGCCGCGGGAAAAGGGAGGGAAAAGTGGGAATGGCAAGGGAAAAACAATGAGTTCGTAGGAGACTGTGGGCCATCCATCTGCGGTCGCTTTATTGATTGCAAACGAAATGCCAGTGGCCAGTGGGCAGTGGCCAGTTGCCCGGGCAAAATAAATAAAGATAAACAGAGTCTTAATTTTTCATTTCGCCATGGTGGAATTAATATGCGTAATTAAATTTTTCGGCCCTTGTATTTGCTTTTAATTTTCCAACTTTTAATTGCATTTGCTATGGGCAAACATGCAATGAATCTAATGCGTTCCCATTATTACCGATTATTCCGATTTATGCCGAAGCTTCCCTGTTAAATAAGCTTTGTGGGAGCAGAGCTGAAGAGCTTAGTGATTTCTCACCTGGGGGAATCCACACCTGGAACTGAAATGTTCGAAACAATGCCCCAGCTGACACTTGTAGGTGGTCTTAATCAAAGGCAACACACTAGGCGAAGGACGAAAAGGAGCTGGAGCATGAGTCGGGGACAAATGCAAAGTTAAACAACTTCGACAGTGTTGCCACCGAGTTCATTGTTGAGGGAGGGAAAGTGTTTGAGGGCTTCGCCTCCAACCCCATATTTGCTATTCTCCATTTTCCATCCTTTCACTATCACAATTTCCACATCGACGCGCTGCCTCCTCCCTCGCTCCCTTGCTCCCTTCGAGCCACTTGAACAAATTTTTCTTTGTCTTCGGCGGTGCCCCCACATTTTCCACAGTTTCCCACCCTCCGCTCTCCCACCGACAACATGACTTATGTGGCTTGGAGCGAAACAAATGTGGAAAGCACAAAAGTCAACATATTGAATAATGATTGGTAGGCGAAAAAACGAGCCCTCCTCCGAATCCGATGGCGGCAAAGTTAGAAATGGCTTTCCCTATATTTCCCATTATTCCTTTGTCTGCTTTATGCACAAACATTCTGTTCTATTCTGTTCTACTCTGTTTTGTTGTGCGTTGTGTGTTGTGTGTTCCCTCTCGCCCTGCATAATCATTGGCGATAAATTTTTGCTGCAAAAAATTAATGATGCGAGTTTCGTTGTTGTGGCCTTTATTGTTTCCGTCGGCTTTTCCTGTTCTCTGCTGAATTTTAATCGAATTTTTGAACTGCTCTCATGCTAGCTTCGCTTTCATTGTAATCGATAAGCGTGTCCTGTCCGCTAAATGATTGATATCCCATGCAAGCTCCTCCTCCTCTCGCTTCTGCGAGGGATTTGTGATTAATTGGAAGCGAGTTTGCATTCATCGTCCGGCATTACGGATTCAGTAAAGCCAAAGAAACCGAGCGACCCAGCTTTAAGCCAAGTCAGAGACAGCACAGCTGAATGCCAAGTCAAGTCGAGTCAAGACAATGGCCAGCAGGCAACTGGCATGTTGCCATGTGGGTTACCTGGAAANTTCGCCCAAAATTGGATATTTTCACCGAAATCTTCAGTATTCCCATCAGATTCGGCCTCTTCAAGAAGGTTTTTAATCGAAATCTTGTCTAAGCGATTGCCTTTACTTATTTACTAGGCCAATATTCTGTACAAGAATATATGAAACATTACCAAAAAGTCACACTAAAGTTATGCTTCGTCGTTTCGACGACGCGAATTTTCAGAAATCATACTTCCATTTAACTGTCGGACTTGTACCTTTGCATAATGCTGTATCTCAGCAAGGACTACAGCTGTACGAAAATCCAGAAAAAATAACCAAAAAATAAATGAAATAATCACTCATATGTGACTATGCGTCGTCGAATCGACGAAGCATAGCCATCTAGGGTTAACGGTTTGGACTAAAAAGTAACAGTTTTAAGCAAGTAAGTAATCAAAATCAATCAATCAATGTTGTTTCTAAGCATTTAATAAATTTTATTAATAGTTTAATGATAAATATTTTATTTTAAGAAAATATTTCAACCTAATTTTAACTAACCTTTATTTTGCCTCAAATATATTTCTTAGTAAATTATCCAAGCTTTAAAAATAAACCAATAAATTCTCAGTAAATTACTTCTCCTTTAAGGACACAACCTTAATGACTTCAGCTTTTATTTAAAGACTCCATGAATAATTTATTGTGCTAACATAAACCTGTGATAACTATAAACTTCTCAATAAAATAAATAAATAAAATAAAGCCTCATAAAACCCTTCTCAATGGCTCAAGGGCATATGCAATCATGTTTGTGCCTTGGCTGCTCTATCAACTCCAGTTAAACACGCTCAGAGCTCTCTCTCTCTCTGGGAAACTTCAAAGTGGTCCAACTCAGTGGCAGCTTTTTATCTGAATAAACTCGGGGAGGGCTCGATCGAAAATCAAATTAAAATTTCATGCTTTAACATTGTGTTCCAATTACTGTCGCAAACAATTTATACGCATGCCGTGGCGAGGGCAGGCCCCGAAACCAGGATCCTGGCCCAGGCTCCCAGGCTCCAAGAGCCATTTTTCAACCCAAAACTTTGCCCACTGCCGCTGGAGAGGGACTGAAGGGAGTGCATGGAAAATGGGAAATGGGAAAAGCGGGCGGAACACAACCCAATTCGGGATGGCAATGCCAAACGGGTCGTTGTTATGTCATGAAAAATGCATTTTTCAGTACACAATAATAATATATGTAACACAATAAATTGCGAAACGCAAAAAACCGAGATGGCGACCAAGGGCGGCTGGGTGCGGGGAAAAAATGTTATAAAATTGTTATCGAGCGCATAATAGCAAATGTTGCAAAATAACTTTTGACAAAGTGCACTCAATATCACACAAGAGGCAGCTGAAGGACCTCCAATAAGGGTGTGCGAGTGTGTGCCAGTGAGTGTGAGTGACTGGCACAATGAAAAATCACAGAATGCCAAGGCAGCAGAACTGCAGGCGAGAGAGCTGGTATTAGGAAAGAAATAATAGCACAGCATTCCATCGGGAATATATATCGGGACATAAATTGACACAATTCGAACACGATCGAAAGTCAAGGCAATGTTAAACTGAATGTGATCTTGGGACTTAAATAAAGCCAGAAACAATGCTTTGTAAATGGTTTAGGAATTAATTTACTGTGGTTTTCAAAGCTCCTAAAAGAGGAGTCTAAAAGTATGCAATGATATGCTTTAAATTTAGGCATAGTTTCAACATCCACTTAAGAGATTTCAAGCCTCTATTGATTTCTTTACCAAAGATCCTTTTTTTTAAATCCCTTAAAGTTAAGAACACACTTTCCACACCCCCTTATGAATGTATCAAAAGTCATGTATACATTTTTCCAAAGCAAAAGTCAAATTAAACTCCCATTTCGTGCGACCGACCCCCGCATTGCCTCTCGTCAACGCTTGCCACAGTTTTCCTGCTGCCTGTCAAGTCGTGGACGTGTAAACCAAATTACGGCAACACATGTGCCACAAAATATGCAACAATTTTTGGGCGCAGAAAGCAGAGAGAGAGAGAGAGAAAGGACCTGAGCCGAGGCACATTTTTTCGGAGGGGTTTTTGGCGAGCGCGCACAAAAAACTACAGCGAATAACTTGGGGCATTTTCCTGGGCCTGGCATGTCTGTTGCATGCCTGCTTGCCTCCCCGAAACAATGGCCTGCATATGTGGCGGCGGCGCTCAGAGTTATGCAACGCGCTGCGATGAGTGGAAGTTAACCCGCGCGCGGGCGCCAGAATGCATGCAACTATTAGTTGCACATAGCGCCGGGCAGCGGCGACAAATTCCCGAGCAGCCTAGCCACGTGTGGGGCTTACACGCTACATACATAACATACATATATATAGTATGTAGGCTATAACAGCTATGCCATTGTGTTGACAAGCCCGAAAATCGGGTCAGTAGTAAATCAACAAAACAACCCGCCCCGGCGGCGAACAATGGCAATCATTGTTCTGCGGCTGGTGAAAAATGCATGTGCATAGTTTTAGGACCCGCTGATTGCCAGCCATCGAAAATGCGCATACGAGAGGCGGGCCGAGTTCCGCATTTATTTTTCTGGTTTTCGCGTGGAAAGCGAAATGTAATGAATCGATGAGCAGCCAAAGCCAATCAGCGAAAATACACGAAAAGCAATATGAAATCATAACCGGGCATTCGCATTCCTCTGTGGCTTTTCCATCTCTCTGCAGCTTTAAAAACAATTGTGGCGGCCATTTAAAATATGCATTTAAAGTCCTTGGTGCATTTATGGTTTACTTAATGGGGATTACGGCTTTTTTAAATACCCATAAAAGAACACAAATGCTTTCAGATCTTTTGGAATTTATTATTAAATACCAAATGTCAGGGGTCAATCTAAAGTTTATGGGGAATTTCTGGAACATTACTCATTATGTGCCTATAACAAGCCATTCATTGGGGTTGAATTCTTCACCTTAATTGTATGCGGCAAATTACCACACAATACAAAAAAAAAAATTCACTCACTTCTTTGTCTTACAACAAATTGTTGATTAATCCCATGGTTAAAATTTCTGCTTATAAAATACAAAATAAACTCACTTCTTAAATGTGCCATTTGGCTTTACTTTCAGTTTTTATTGCATAATTTTAGACTGCAAATTAATTAATGGAATCGTCTTTTTGGGATAGATAATTAAATTGTCCGATTTTATTTTTTTACTGCTTATTTTCAGACTTCGAATTATTTTTTAATCAATATTTTTTTTATGAATTCTGTACTCTATTTACTTTTTACTGCATACTTTTAGACCGCAAAAGATTTGATTTTAAATGGTAGTGAGGTAATTAATGGCAAACTGCGACTGTGACATTTCTTTATGTAAATAAATACCGTTATACGAAGAGATCCCCTTTACCTCCTTTAAATTTATGACAATTTGCTAAATCATTTTGTATTGTATACTTTTAGACCGCAAAAGATTTTATATTAAATTGTAGTGAGGCATTTTATTGGAGACTTTCCGACTGCGACATTTTTTTAAGTAGAAATATACCCTAATCTGAAAATATCCTTTTTACTTCCATTAAATTTATGACATTTGCTGTATCATTTTTTATTGCATACTTTTAGACTGCCAAAAATTTGATTTTAAATCGCTGTGAGTCACTTTTTTTTCCACCCAACTAGTTAAATATTCCACAAACTTCCACTTCAGTCCGCAATCTGCGCCGAAGCTCGTGATAAGAAAACATTTTGAGAAACTTTTTATGGCGCCCAACATCTCTCTGACGTTAATGGGTTAACGTAAGTGCTGCCTTAAAGCCCACATGCCAACATCAGCTATCAGCGCTTCCGTGCACACTTGAATTCACACACACAGAGAGAGAGAAAGAGAGTGGGTGCTGAAGGGCAGGCGGGGAAAGAGAGAGGGAGAGGGACATTCCCCATTGGCGATTAATCAATAACCACTCAGCGGCTGGAGCAAAACGATTTAATGGACACGAAATGATGGAGCTGCCCGCTGTCTCTGCGTATCCCCGCTGTGAGCTCGCGCGGATGCATTAAATCTGCTGGAGGCTACTTTTAGGCGCAGGGCGTAATGAAAACGAGGCCAAATGCACGGCCCCGACCGGACTCTGGCCTTCAACAAGAATTTCTCATTTGGTCTTCGATTATGTGCTGCGGCGGCGGCGGCAGCCCCGTAGAAATGGAGATGGAGCGAGTTTTCCGAATTTCCCCCATTAGGAGCTCTGCATTTTTGGCCCCGGACTGTTTTTGGCAACGGGTTCAGTTCCAGTTCCAGGTCACTAAGCTAGGCACACACGCAAATACGCCGAATGATCTAAAATCTCTGGTTAATTAAGAGCCACCCAAAAGGAGCAGGAAAATGTGTCATTTGAAACGAAATGTTAATGGAAAAAATATAAAATAAACCTTAAAAAGGTATTAAAACTCTTTAAAATGTGTCTAAAAGTATGCAATACAACTTTTTAACTATCAAATATTAATGTGTAGCATACTTTTGGACATCTTTTTAAAACCCCTGGCAATTTCTCTTATTCTTTGTTTAAGTTATTTATTTAACTTTATATATTTTAAAGTTATTGATATAACCTTGTAAAATTTCATTGTTAAAAGCAAATAAATTCTCTTTTAAAGGGTTCCTCGCAGCCTAAAAACTATCCACTGCCTCGATTAAAGTGTGATCTTTATCGAGTAAACGCTTAGAGGCAACAGGCCAAGACAAACAGTCGGACAGATAGACACGATTGTCGTCATAAATTTCGTTGAACACGACCAAAAGTTTGGGGCTAGCAACACGCAAACTCACACACACACACAGACAGAGACAGAGAGCGAGCGAGTTGACTGCCGCCCGAAAGTAGGCAACGGCAATGGAGGAACTCACACAGGTGCAGAGCGGAAGCCGCATGAAACATGACCCTTGATACAAGCGGCAAAAGTTTGCGTGCCAAACAAAACACACGGCAAAAAGGTGAGACAGAGAAAGCCAAAAAGTCACCTGGAAAATCAGAATGTGGAGGCAGCATGCACGGCAAAAAGGGAGGCACAACAACGACGACACTTGCATGTGGCACGAGGCACACGAAACTACACACCGAAGCGGCAAACATTTAAAAAAGCATTTCATTCGCATATCTACGTCATACCGGAAATTCTATATCAACGCAAATTGTTTATGGCCAAACAAGAGACACTTCTGGGCAGTAAAATGAATAAGGGAAAAGGTGGTAAATATATGGGTAACAATTCGCGAGGGATGAAAATGATGACGAGTCCAGTAATACACTAGAGTGAGGTTTAAAAATTAAGTAAAGGGTTTACAAATTATTCTTAAATAGTAATGACATTTTTATTAACAAGCAAATATTCGTTTCAAATATAAAAAAATAATCGTTTCCCTTAGTTTATTTTCCATTTTTATTTTTCATCCCTTTAAAGAAGTGTCTAGACTTTGACTAGTTGCGTCACTTATGCGCTTGTGTAATATGAGTCGCCTTTCACGCGAAAGACAAGGCTCTGGCAAGTGAAACTGGGTCTGTAATACATCGAGGTGAGCTTTTTAATAAAGCTAAGTGGATCAGGCCAAACCAAAAAAAAATGTATATAAAGGGATACGGAAACACGAACGGAGCTCCTCCCCGCAGGGGGCAGCAGCAGAGACAAATTTTATATTTATCCATTTGCCAACGCTTATGTGGCGTGCCAAATGAAAATATAGCCAGCGATGTTATATAGCTGGCGGATTGTGTATACTTGGGGCTTTCAGCTATATTTTTGCCGTATTTGTTTTTGGTGGTTGTGTCGAAGCGTTTAACCCGCCATCGAGGTTAATTAAAAGCAAAGCGTGCCCAAAACTATGCCACGAATTATGCACTCTGCGCCATATATGCCACATACACCCACACACATACACCCACTCAGCCACACACACACTCATGCATCCATGAATTCCCAACGCGTCGGGGGGTCAGCGAGTAGAAAATTATAAATATAAGCTCATTAAAGGCTTAGTCGCTGTAGGAGGCAACCACACCAGCAGCAGTTCCTGTGTCCGTTCGTGTCCTGGCTCGTGTCCATTTTAATTAGATAAAATTGCATTTTGCATAATTTTAGATGGCCGCACACATCAATAAATCGAGCACTCGCCCGCACAGCATGCAACTAATTTATGCCTTTGCTAATTAAACGATCCACAAAAACGCTGCCCCCAAAAATGCGGCATTCAATTTAATTGCATCGGAATACAAACTCGAAATTCGATTTTAGGATGCGTTCGAATCAATTAGGTGCATGAATATTTCTAGTTAGGAGAGACTGTGTGGCTTAAATTATTATTTTAAGTTTGTTAGTTGAATCTGTAGAGATCGGGAAACTATTTTAGAGTCTTCTACAATAGTTTTTTTTCTTTTAATAAAGATTTAAATTTAAATATATATTATGCTCTGCTATTAAAATATAAATATACAGCAAGCTCCGCCAGAAGCTTCCTTTTTCCCCTAAATTCTGTAGAGGAACCACCTAACTTGTTATCGAGGCTCTGCGGCAATTACCGCCTTGCCGCAACCAAGACAAACTACTCGCGAAACAGGAAACAGGAAACACGAGGCCATCGTGATGGATGGGAGGAAAGCCAGCATGGCGGTTGCGACGGTGACGGCTTCAGTGGCTGGAGCTGTCAATTATAACAGTTTGCTAAAAGTTTACGCGAGCTGCACAGCACAGCACAGCGCAGCACATACGCCAGCCCATGCGCGGCTGTAATTAAACAATTAGCGAGGTGAGTGCCACTTAATTAAATAATTTGCAGCCGTGCGGTTGTAAGGCAGCGAAAAAACCAACAGCTACGAGTTGGGGTCGAAGCTGCTATACCCTGCTACAGAGATTTATCCAAAAAAGTTAGGCCCAAAAAACCCCTCATCCTGCCACTCAGTGAGGACCCTGAAATATGACGTCTCATCAGCAGAACATGCCGGCAAGCAGGCGGCAAATGGCGACAGGTGTTTCAACAACATTTCGTGCATGCCATAAAAATAACCCAAAACACACACATACACAGGAATACATGACATGCCTGACTTTTGTGTGTGTGAAAGAGAGTGGTGTGGTGTGGCATAGTGGGTGGTGTGGCGTGGTGTAGGGGGAGAGGGAGCACATAAATGAAATTATGACATATTTAAATGGCACACAACAGGCAACAGGCTGGCTCTCCCTACTTCTGCCCTTCGCCTTCTGCTTCTCCTTCGCCTGCGCCATGACGGGGCGACTTCCGGTTCCGGTTCTGTTAGCCAAGTTCCCTAGCAGTTAACCCGGACGCGTTCATGTTCATTTCTAGTTGCTGTGCCTGTATAATTTACAATTTAGCGCCATAAATGTTTTGTCGTTGCTACCACGGGGCGTATGCGGAACATTGCGTGTCGGGGTTCAGGTCAAGTGCGTGCGCCATGTTAATTATGTGACAATGTTATCAAGGTGTCGCTGGCAATCGTTGGCACAGCAGTTAGATTGGCTTAGATAGGTAAAGGTAAAGCAGATCTCAATCTTAACGAGGGTCGGGGAGGGTTTTACGAATTAATTGAAATGGGTATTAAGAGAAGTTACTGTTGTTTATTTTTAAAGGAAATGAAGGAATTTCTTAGAAAATTTGTTTAATTCTAATTCTGAAACTAAGTATTTTATTTAATTTTTTAACTATTTCCAAATGTTTTACAAAGTAACAAAAGGTAACCACTACATCTTACAGTAAAATATAATAAGCTTTTCACCGATTTCAAATCATAATCACATAAATACCAAAATATTACAACTGATGTCCGGCATCATCCATCTGTCATCCGTTTAATCATTTTACCTGAAAAGATAAAGCGATAATTTGAATTTAGCAATGGGCTTTGAGTAATGTTTTATTTATTTATTGATATATTTTTGTAATCAACGTTAACAACAAACAAGCGGCGGGCATTGACAGCTCTTTCGGCAATTTGCGTTTGTTGTCGCCGTGACGGCATTTTCCGTGATTCTAGGGCCCCGAGCAGAGGGCTTAAATGATTAATTAAGCGCCTCAATGTATGCAACAACATTCGGTGGGCGAATGTGTGTGTGCGGTGTGAAAATCACGTGTTGAAAATGGCGTGAATTCGTCGTATGAATAGCACATAATACCCCTTACCCCCTACCCCCTATCCCACAGGCGGCGAACAAACACACGTGAGTTCGCATTTATTTTGATGTCATAGTTTTCGTTGGCAACGCGTTGATTTTAATATTTAAATAAATGCTGTCGCTGATTGCGCATACGACGCGTTGTTTGCCCACCGCTGTTTTTGTTGCAATTGCTGAGCGCACTCTCCGCTGCTCGTTCGCTTGTTTGCTGTTTGCATAAGACAAATTGTATTTGTTTTCGACTTTCCCAAAAACCCAATTATATGGCCAGGCAATTTTCACCAAGCGAGAGAACATTCCACGAAAACATTAAAAATTATACAAATATTGATGTCGGTGCGAGAGTGCAATAATGTTGATGCGATGCATAAAGCCATTTGATGGTCTGCTGCAGCTGTGTGGCAATGAGTGGTTTAATTGAAATACATTAGCACACAGCTTTATGAAGATTTTCCAACAGATAGTATACATTAATCCAGCTAAGCTAACAAAACTTATGGGAATTATATGCCTTGGAGTTTAAGTAAGTGCTTTCGATTGGGGTTATTATTGGGACAGGAACTTACTTTATAAAGTCTCCTTTAAAAACTCAATCTAATGCCATATTTTATATCCTTTGTATATTCTAATCCATTTTTTAATTAATTTTTTCGACATGCGCCCCACTTGAGCGCTGACCCATTTTATATATGAAAATTTACTGGCTCTCAATCTATGGAGCTCTGTAAGTGACACACAGAGCCGCGGCTCTAATTCATTATTTTCCATACATTTTCGGGGCCTTTGCTGGGCCGAGTGCCAGGAGCAGACATACGTATTTTAACATATTATTTATGGCAAACATTTTTCGGTCAAAAACACTTGAAACCAACCGCAAACGCAAAACAAAACACAAAAAAAAAGATGCGTATGCAAATGGAATATCAATTTATTATGGCACACACACTCGAAAATTAAAATACAACCGTCCAGACTAGAAACACTTTTAATTTATTAAAAATTCTATTGTCACGGACTAGGATAACAATGGCTGCCAGGGAGAGGGGATGCCACCGGAAATGCGTTCTGTGTGTTCACACTTTTGCCCCTTTTTGCGGCCGTGGGAATTCCTGGTTGTCACACAATTCTTTTTTATTTTTTTTGTATGTCGCTGAACTCGCTCGGCAGCGGCTACTTTGGGCCAGGATCCGTACTCATCCTCGTCCTCGTCCTCTGCCTCATCCTCTCCACAATCCGTTTTCTGCTGCTGATGCTTTTCACATGGTTTTGAATGAATGACACATAAAGTTCTTTTTATTTCAGCTGCGTTTTGTTTTTGCGACATTTTTATGAATGCCTCGAAATATTCACCCATTCTTTGAATGCTTTCTCCCCACCGCCCCCGTCCCCCCCCTTCTGGGGCCTGGAAGCTTATTCATGCGGAATGCGACGCATAGTTTTTTGTGGGGTCTGCCAACCCTTTTTGTTTGTTATTGTTTTGCCAACAGTTCGGGCCACACA
>VNJS01018155.1:0-71762 GCA_008042575.1 Drosophila watanabei | reverse complement strand
TTGTGAATGCCCACGAGTCGACGAATGCAGCGCTCCAGCTAAATTCAGAAAGTTCTGATTTTGCTGCTCCAACAGCAAACGAAATTGTTCTTGAAAAACGGCGGATATTGAGTTAGATCCCACTTCTGATATCGGCGAGGCGTCACTTTTTGTCCCAACGGCAGGATTATCAGACATTTTGAAGATTAATAGGATTGTTAATAGACGAAGAAAAGTAGCGGAGCGAGTCCCAGTTCGTGCTGAAGCCACCAATTTTCACAGACAGGAAAAAATTCAATGACAGTCCTTGACATAACCACTGTCACACTCTGGTGGTCTCTTTCCTTCAACAACACACTGAGCCACACTGACAACTGCCTATACAGTCGTCCCACTATTTTAGTATTGTATAACTTGCCATACTACAAATAACTAATAAACCTCCGACATATATATATATTTTATTATACATTTTGAATTGTCTACCTTTTTTTGTATGTGTAATATGAAATTGAATATTCTATTAACGATGTATGAATTAATGAAAATAATCAAATAATTTACATTTGATCTTATATATAATAGTTTATTATAAATAAAAGTATTTTTAAATTTATATTACGAATATACAAACATAAACTTTAATAATATTTTCATAAAAATAAAAATTGTATAAGTTTTATTTATTATAATAAATATAATAGTACATTTATTAAGACTGTATGAATTTTAAATTTTATTTCAATTTTAAATTTTAAATTTAAATATTAAAAAATTATATAAATATACTATAATACAACAAATAAAATAGTACATTTAATAAAGACTATTTAAAATTTAATTTTAAATTAAAAAAAATCTTTAAAAAAGGCCAAAATATGTTTGCGCTTATTTCGTCACCAAAAATCATTAAAAATGACCAAAAGTCTTGAACTTTTTTATCCGTTTATACAATAAATTTGTATAAGGCTAAAATAACCTAAAATAATTTCTAATATCTTTAATACAAATTTAGTAATATTACTTAAATAAATTTTAAAAGTTGTACAAAAAAAATGGTAAGTTAAATATCATTGATTTTAAGACAAACCTTTTAAAATAAGCATTACATATATGTTTTTTAAATTTGCTTATATATTCCAAATACTTTTTATATATTCCAACAGGTAATTTTTTATGTTTATATTTATATTTTAATTCATTTAATTACATATATTTCTATTTAATTTTTTTATCATTCTCTACTAACAATGACATTTAAAAACCTCCTGAAAATAGTTCCCTGTGCCGACTTCTTTGCATATATAGCATTGTCGCTTTTATGAAGAGAAACTTGGTAGGGCCTCCAAGTGAAACACAAAACACAAATAAAAAAAAAAAACAAGAACAAAAAAAAAAGACCATACATCAACAAAGGGAGCGCATAATAAAAAATCGGGCAACACAATCGAACGGAAAGTGGAACAAAGAGGCTTCACCTTTGTGCGGCCAATCAACCTCTGAATTCGATTGAAATTCGATTTGAAATGTTCTTCCTGAACGCGATTAGTCGATATTCAGTTCTCGAATGGAATTCGAATTTCAGCGAATAACGAATGAGTTGAATATAAAATGAAATTCGAGTCACAGGCAAAAATTATCAACAGAAAAATATATTCTTTAAAACAAAAATATACACAATAAATATTTAAAGTAGGAAAACTTGTACCTGGATTACCTGAGGGAATCCCTTTTGATTTTGCATTTATTGTAAGCAAATTGCGAACCCTGGTAATCCGGCTTCTCTAATCCGGAGAATCCCGAGATACTTTTAGCGATTTCTTGTGTACAGATACAGAGATACTTCAGCAAACACACACGGATACACACACAGGCAGCCGGCTTACCTTTGCCACGAAAAATACTCTTCAAACAACCAAAAACCAAGCCGAAAAGAGAAGAAAAAAATCTACGTTCAAGGGCAATATATACCAACTTCAACTAGCCATAAATCCCCCGGCAACCTTTTCCACTCGACGTGACGCGCGATCTTTTCGAATTGCGTATCTCGCAGATACGTTTGGAATCTGTGTGTGAATCTTTGAAATCTCTGAAATCTCCTCTGTTGCCAGGCGGTCGTGTAATGGCCAACAAAATAAAATAAATAATAAATAATAATAAAGGCCGATCCGTTTCCCAATTAGCGATCAGGTAGCAGGTCACATTTTAGGGATCAAAGGAGGTAATAGGATACACTCTCTCTTTCTCTCTCTTCTATATATATTTTTTTTGCTACCGAAAATGCGGAAGTCGTTTGGTTAGCTAACTAGCTTGAAGGATTTTGATATCGATATCGATAGGGCCACTGATACCACCGATCAATGTCGATTAGTTGGCCTCGATTTCGTGTGAATTTAAGGGAAAGTGAAACTGAGGGTGGATTTTGTTCTTTTTGTGTTTTGGTTTCAATATTTATTTGTGATTGAAAAGGGATTTAAAGGGATTTATGTTGACATAATTTGGAAAATAAATGTTATAAATTTAAGCATCAGCTTAAGATACTTAGAACTCACTGTTTACTGTTTATAGATTTTTGTTTTTAAAAAACAAACAAGAAAAACCTCACACATAGCCTCAAATGTATTCCCCTTTAACTTGACCCTTTTTCAATGAACCAAATTTACAAGCGAGAAATAACATACAATTCTCACAGAAATGGAATTAAAATCGAACTCAAACTCGGAATTGAAAACAGAAATGGTGCTAAGTAATTTGAATAACCTTTGCATTGCTCCACTTTTTCGTTCTGATTGAATACATTTTGAATGAATGAACGAATGTACTTCAGGGTTTTAAAAAACTCTTCAGGAAAACCCTGAAAATCCTAAAAATACTCAACTTAAACCTGATAGCCAGCATATGTTATCCCTGGATTATTTCCAGCAATATTTATGATTAAAGTCGTAAATGTCCTGCTGGACATTTTGTTCAGTGTGTGAATGTGTGTGTGTGTGGTTTGATTGATTGATGGATTGATTGATGTGTGCCCCGTTCGACAGCAACCCCGGCAGTTCAGCCAACTGTCGCAGCTAAGCGGTGCGAGGGGTTGTCGTAATGATACAGTGAAGCCTCAAGGAATTAATAAGCTAATGAATAAAATAAATAATAAAATAAATAGTAAAATAAATAATGAAATAAATAATAAAATAATCAATACCATAAATAATAAAATAATTATTAAAATAAATAATAAAATAAATATTAAAATAAATAATAAAATAATTAATAAAATATATAATTAAATACATAATAAAATAAATAACAAAATAAATAAAAATAAAAAAATAATAAAATAAATAATAAAATAAATAATAACATAAATAATTAAACAAATAATAATAAAATAAATAACAAAATAAATAATAAAATAAATATTAAAAAAATAATAAAATCAATAAAAAAATTAATAATAAAAAATAGTAAAATAAATATTTTAAAAAATAATAAAATAAATAGTAAAATAAATATTTAAAAAAAAATAATAAAATAAATAATAAAATAAATAATAAAATAAATAATAAAATAAATAATAAAATAAATAATAAAATAAATAATAAAATAAATAATAAAATAAATAATAAAATAAATAAGAAAATATACAAGAAAATAAATAATAAAATAAATAAAAAAATAACTGATGAAATAATAAGAAAACAAATAAAAAAATAATAATGAGATAAATTAAAAAAAAAATCATAAAAAAAATAATAAATAAAAAAAATTATGAAATAAATAATAAAATAAATAATAAAATAGATAATTAAATAAATAAAATAAATTATAAAAAAATAATAAAATAAATAAGAAGATAAAGATTAAAATAAATATTTAAATAAAAAATACAATAAATAATAAAATAATTAACAAAATTAAATATTATTATCTCAAAAAAAATTTTGTAGAAACAATTAGTTAGGAATCAAATTTCAATTAAATTTTATATGTTATATAATTATGTTTTTACCTAAAAAAAGTATGATAAAAAAATCTTTAATGTCTAAAGTTACCTATAATCTTTTAACTATTTAATATCACGATTTAATTTAATTTATTTAAGTAATAATAAAATGTACCCTTAATTGTATAAAAATATATATTTCATTTTATACAAAACTAAACCAAATTCATTGCCAAGTGTGCCCACTGTAGTCAACACACAATATTTGTGTCTTGTGGCAAATAATGCAATAAACGAAGTTCAAAGACAAATTTGTTTGCCATTTACACGACGTGTGCCTGCTGCTGCTGCTGCTGCTGCTGCTGGCTGTATCCATCAGATACATATGCCTATGTATCTATTTATCTGTTTCTGCAAGATGGCCAGCTGGGCAATTACGCACACACATATGTTGGCTACTTACAGCCTGGAATGGATGGACTGCACCTTGCCAATACGATCGGCCCTTCCACCGACCCTGACTCCGACCCCGACCCAAAGTCATATCCATATCCATATCCATATCCGCATCTCTATCTTGCAGATACACAGCCTATATCTATGTATCGCGAATCTCTAGCTTCGGTTTTTTTGGGGTTTCTAACTAAAAATACCGTTCTTTCGGTCGGGCATCCGTGTGTTTATACATTCTATTTATTTTTTATACGTATGTTTTAATGTTTGCATATTGTACGATCTGGCCGCGTTCTATCCGTCTCTCTCTCTCTCTCTCTCTTTCTCTCTCTATATATATATATACATACAAATATATATTTAATTTCGCATTTCGAACGCTCTTAGACGCTATTTTTGTATCTCGCTTGAGCCGTTATATGCGCGCCAAAAAGCCAAATAGAATTGCCGGCGAAGAAACAACGCATTTTATTCGAATACTATTTAGTACACTCACAGGAGGGTTATGAACTAGGGATACCCTGTAGTTTTTGCAGACTTCAAATAGCTCGCGAACTTAATTCTAAAACAGGAGATTTGGGTGGGAATTCTAAGTATGCGGTACTTAGGACCATCTTTCGTTCTTGAATAAATTTTTAATAATTAAAAAATTGAACTACAAAGCTTATAAGTTATAAATACGTTTTAAGTATTTAAAAACAAAGCTTATAACCCTTTATAAGATCGTATTAGCTTTTAGTTTTTATATAGCCGAAATACATATTTATTTATTTATCTAAAGCTAACAATTAGTTATAAACTAAGAGCTAACTTAAATTTAAGAGCCATAGTAGCTAAGACCATCGGCTCCGAAATACATATATTTTGCTATATTTTATAGCATCTTTAAATCTTAGCTTAAGAAAATAATTGAATAATGAAATGCAAGTTCCAGTTGGTATTTTTAATTGTGAGCCGGAAATCCAACGCCTCTTAGGACCATCTTTCGTTCTTGAATTAATTTTAACACAGATAAAATAATGCAAGATTTGTGGTTATTTTTCATTACTTTTATGAAAGTAGCGCTAGCATATTTTAACCTTTTTTTAAGATTTGTTTAATCTTTTTCTTGTAATACGATTTTCAGTCTTGTATTAAGTTTTTCAGGCTTATATTAAGATTATATTCTTATATTAAAATTATAATTTAAGAATGTCAAAAATCTTGAAGAAAGATTTTTTTGTATCCATGTAATAAAAAAAAATTTAACTGCAAAACGTATAAGCTATTAATACATTTTAATTATTTAAAAATAAAATACACCAAACCTTTATAAGACCTTAATATTTTATAAGAGAGTTTATCCTTTAGCTTTTACATACTTGAAATAGATATGATTTACTATTTAAGTATATAGTATTTTTATAACTAAGAACCATCCATCGTTCTTAAATTAATTAATTAATAATAAAAAAAAATAAACTACAAACCTTATAAACTTTAAACACATTTTAATTATTTAAAAATAAACCCAATAAACCAATATAAGCACTTAATTAAAGTAATTAAACACATTTATCTGTTAACTTTGCATAGTTTACCTTAGAAAATTGCTTAAAAACTATATAACCAAAATTAATCTATCTAATTTTTAAAAATTTCAAACTATAACTTTTATATACCTTACCAAAAACTCGTCTACCTTAAACCCCAAATCGGTTTCCCCGATTTGATTGGCCAAGAAGAAGAGTTTCGTTTATTTATAAGACTCGCCGCAATTTTAATTTTAATTTAATATGAACCATCAAAACGCGGCAAAACGGTGTGCAAAAAAACAATAAATAAATAAAATGAAATGAAAAAAAATCTAGAAACATAAAATAGGATAAATAAGAGAAAGGCAAGAACGATCGGGAAGCGTTAGGAACGTGCAGAAAATAGGTCAAATCTATTTCTGAGCGAGCGAAAAAAAAAGGCGATAAAAATAATGGGAAGCAAAGCGCAAAACGCTTTCCCTCCTCGCACTGATTATATTATTATTTTTATGTCGAAAAAAAAAACACCTTTTCCGCCGTCATTTTCTTTTTTTTCAGGCTTTTTTCTTTTCTATATTTTTTATGCGTGGCGGAAATTTTTTGGCGGCTAAAGATCGCACGAAAATATGTGTTGCTAGGCGCTGGAAATGAAGATGATTTAGCTGGTAAAATTGTGAAATTTTCAACCGACACGCCCCCTTTTTTTCAGATAATTTAAAGGGGGATTACACTGGGAAAAATAAGCAGCTCTCGAGATGTAAGATAAGCAAGAAGTTAACATAAAGATACATCTTTAATTTGGCTTTAAAATAGTTATGCTTATAATTTTAAATCAATTTTAAAATGTATATTTCAATATTTTTGGTTAAATTTACTATAATTTAAAATGTCAATATTATAAATCTAGATTCTGAAATTCATTTTAAAATGTATATTTAAATAATTTTGATTATATTAATCTTTATTTAAAATGTAAATATTATAAATCTAGATTCTTGTATAGATTTTATGTTTAATTCATAAGAATTTCATAAATTTTTCCAAAGAAATTACTTTAAAGTATATAAAAACCTTAAATAATCTTTATCAAAATATAGCTTTTAACTATCTTTGTAAGGTTTTTCGTTTAGTGTAGCCTTTTGCTCTCCAAAAATATTTTTTTATTATTTCTCAGCTGGCATCTTATTATGATTAATGGTCATGACTTCGTCCTTACTCCCCCAAAAGCACGCGTGAGTTGCGAAAGTATTTCATTCTTTTTTTGTTAAACTGAAGTTCATCGAAGTATCTGACAGATGCGAGGCTTAAAGGGAGCAACCTATGGACTCGAATAAATTCAATAAAATCGTATAAGTTGGCTCCTTTTGTTATTAAACAGGAAACGTTTTTGCAACCTAAAAAAATAAATAAATAAATCTCTTAATTGGAGAGTTGCAATCTAGGTCAATTATTGGTTATTAGTTCTCATTAAATTATTCCTAATTACTAATCAAAGGATTTATGAGCTATTTCTCTTTATCGAAATTTTTTTCCCAGGCTAAAAATAAAATTGAAAAATATACATTTATACATTTCTGCTGCCAGGTCAGAAAATCAGACAAACTCCAGTTGAAAATTGATTGCGAGCAATAAAGTATCCGCAAAACCTGACTACAAAGCCAATGAAAATTTCAATTGAAAATGCAATACAAATTGCTGTTTCGAGTTTCAAACTAAATTCCCAGGGACAACACAGCAAATGCAAGGTGAATCCTAGCCAGTGTCCTTTTGAACTGAACTGGTTTTCCAGGAATCAACCTCAGTTGACTGCTGTTGATTGTTGAGTGCTGACTGTTGAGTGCAACGGGGATTCCCCTGCCATTGTGCACCATCGACTTTTATTAATGCCTCGCCTCGCCTCGCCTCGCCCCGACAGGAAGCGCTTTCTTGGCCAAATTGCACTTGTCATGCTGCCAAGAAATGTCCAACAAATATCACAGAAATATTCAATTGAACAGGTCCAGAGGCAGAGCCACAGAGTCGTGACAAATCGAAAAGCCTGAGGCAACCTGACAACGGAGGCCCGAAATAAAAAATCCGAGTGTCTCGCTTGAGTCAACAATGGAACATTGAGTTCTGTCGATTTTCAATTATCTATTTTTTAAACTGTCTATTTCTTTGGTTTTTTTTTTTTAATTTAATAATTATCAAATTTTCTAGTTTTCCAGTTATTCCGTTTTATTTATTCTATTTTTTTAGTTATTCAATTATTTAGTTATTTTTTAGATTCTCGGTTTCCTATTTCCCATATTTATATTTCTTTTTTTTCTATTTTTTGTTTTTAAATTGTAAATTTTCTAGTTTTCCAGTTTTCTTATTTCTATTTTCCCAGTTATCCAATTTTTTAATTTATACACTTTTTCAGTTTTTTAGTAGCAATTCTTTTTTAATGACCTAGTTTTCTATATATTTCTCTGTTTTATATTTCTTTAGTTTCTTTTTTTTTAGTTTTGTAATTATCCAATTTTCTTGGTTTTCAGTTCTTCCTCTTTTCACTTTTTCAATTATTTAGTTATATTTATGTTTTAAAATATGAGTTTATATTTCATTAGTTTCTATTTTTTTAATTTTACAATTATATTTTGTAGTTTTCCACGTTTCCAGTTTTATTCATTCTATTTTTCCAGGTTTCCAACTGTTCAGTTATTCACTTTTTCTTTTTGCTTAAGTTTTTAAGTTTTCTATATTTTCAGGTTTCTTCAAGTTTGACAAATATAGTTTGATAAATATTCATTAGGAGTTTATTTTTATAATTTTTAGTCTTTTAATTATGCAGTTTTACAGCTTTCCAGTTATTGCAATTATTCATTTATTAACTTTTTCTGTTTCTTATTTTTTAAGTTTTCTAAATTTTCAGTTGTTCTATTTTCCAGTTTAATAAATACACATTAGGAATTTTTATTTCAATAGTTTCACTTTTTACTTTTCTACCTATGACATTTTTTAGTTTTCCAGTTATTTGGTTATATAGTTATCCAGTTTTCCAATTATTCACTTTTTATGTATTTTAATTTTCTAATATTTCAGTTGTTCAATTTCCCATTTTGATAAATACGCCTCAGGATTGTAACCTACATCCCTATTTCTATATTGTTTCCTAGCTTTTCATTCGATTTTCATTCATTTCCAGCATTTTGATAATAATAATGAATTTTCCAGCCCGCATGAATCAGCTTGCTGGAACACTGGCAATTAAGGCCGGCGAAAAAATGAAAAAATAAATAAAAGCAACCAAAAACCAAACTAAAGTGTCATTAAAACCGTAAGCGATGCGATGGCCCACGCCATGTTAAGCAGGCAAATAGAAAAATTTATTAAACAAATAAAAAAAATAGGCACAGGGGCGGATTTTTAAGTGCGGGGGTAGGGTAGGGGAGGAGGTCTTCAATTAGTCAGACTTACCCCGCTCATTTCCACCCCACCGACAACTGAGGAACTGAAAAAAAAAAACTATTTCTACACTGCTAACAATATTTTGAAATTAAAAAAGAGTTAATACAAAACATGAGTAAGAATAATGTTTTAAATATTTATTAAAAATTTTAACCAAAATGAACTTAATTTAACTGAACTGAATATGAAAAACTATACACTGCTCAATATTTTTAAATAAAAAATATTCAATAAAAAAAGAATTAGAATAAATGTTTTAAATAACTCTTATACATTTAAACCAAAATTAAAACCTTAAAAAGTCTGATTTTTCTTTAATAAAAATATGCGACATCTTGTGCGTTCCGTCATTGTATACAAAAAATATAACTTATCACGCATTCATCGTTATTTCAACAAATTAATTTATAAATAATTAAATAATAATAATTTACGAAAAATATTTGAAAAATATCCCAATTTTCACCTTAATATATCCCAATTTTCCGCTCTTTGTGTATACAAAAAAATATTACTTATCACAATTTAAGTGTAAATTCAGAAAAATAAATTAGACCATAAAATAAATAATAATAATTTTAAAAATATTTGAAACATACCCCAGTTTCCGCTCATTTTGTTAAAAAAAAATATTTCTAATTACACTTTAAATTTTTTCTCAACAAAATAGTTAAGAAAATATAAGAAGTATTATTAGTTTTAAAAAATATTTGAAATTTATTCTACGTTTCAATTTCCGCTTTTAATTTCCCTAATTAATAAAATAATTTTGAAAATAAAAGAAATAATAATAATAATTTACAAAAAATGTTTGAAATAAATCCCAAGTTTTCGCCCATATTGTATACAAATAAATATAACTTATCACACTTTTAGTGTTATTTAAAAAATATAATTTAGAAAATAAAAAAAATAACAATAATTTACAGAAAAATATTTAAAATACATCCCAATTTTCCACTTAATCCCTCCTAATTTCCCTCAGTGCACGAGGCTGGCAATTAACTCGACGAAAAAAAACAGTACTCGAACCTCGAGGGAAGTGGCATATGTACGCTGGGCATTTCAATATAATAATAATTGTTCTGTACTCACTCAGTTAGCTGATTCATCTCCGCCAGGGAAAACACCTGCAATACCAAGATACATAGATACATGTGTGTGTGTGAGTACAGGTAGGGCGGCGGCAGGGTTAAGGGGCAGAATATATATAGACAAAGGGCCCGGATCTATTATCGTCATCTTTGGCATACCTAAAAAGAGTTTTTAACGATCACTTTTATGGCAAAACACACACACAGGATGTCGCATCTTTTACTGCACTTTCACCTTCACCTTCACCTTCAACTTCGACCTCATCTGCAGATTCTCAAAGAGAAGTACGAGAAGTATACATTAAGAGAGTTGTCAAGGGAAAAGTAGGAGGCGCCATTAAATTGTTCCGAGAAGAGCGCTTGAGATAATACTACACCCTGCATTATATTATTATCGGGCGTAACGATCGCGTCAGGTAGGAGAAAACTATAACCAGAGAACGCTTCTGGAATTCCCAAACTGTTACAGTTTTCTAGATTGATTCTATTTTTATTTTTTTTTTTTACATTTTATGGAGCGTCATATTATAGCTTCTCTTTTCTGGTGTCTAAATATAAAAGGAAAATTTTTAAAAAATATATACGCACTTCCATTTAAATTTTAATAAAAATAAGTATACATTTTATTTTATTTATATATTACATAGCTTTGGCATGTATCTTATTGTTAAGATTATGGAACGTTTTTTGAAGAGAAAAAAAACATAGAATATTGAAAGAATTTTGGTTAATTTATTTTATCAGACTTTTCCTCTCTATATATTTATGTATAAACATTTTTTAAAGATGACTATTGCTTGGGAATAGCTAAAAATACATCGAAATTCAAGGGAGATGTCGAAATTGTATCGATTAATCAGCACTGATCCCCTTTTTCATAATCGAAATCGTTAAATTTTTACGGTTTCGAATACCGGAGCAGACCTGATAATGTTGTTCTTTATAATTTAAAATTTGAAGCTATTTTTTTTTCTACAGTAAAAAAAATCGATATGATAGCTGATGATGATATCGTTAATTATCGATTCTATAAAGAGGGTTCATTATGGAATCTAATAATATAACAATATTTGAAGATGGTATAACTAGCATAATTTTCTTTTTATTTTAATCTTAAAATTCTCTACTTCTAAATTTCGCCCCATCATTAGATATCATTATGTTATCATCGATTTGCACATATAATTCATATATTGAATTGAATTTACTCCACCTGTCAATGGTCAATCTGGCGTTGGTTCATACGGGCGATCAGGGATCCCACTTTATATCATATAATATTGGATCATTTATAATGATCGAAGCCCCGAATGTAATCATTAAGTAAAGGTGCAGGGACAGCCTGCATAATTGCAACTTGGCCAGCATTAAGCTCAATTAAGTCGGCGGCGGCACGCACGACGACGATGCTCGTAATCAGTTTTCAGTTCCCATTCTCCGTTCTGTTTTTTGTTATTATTATTTTTCTTTTTTCTTTTCTTTATTTTTTTTTTTGTAGCCCCTTAGGGGTTCTCCAGAGTCTTTCAATCTTGGGGGAATCGGAGTAGGACTCGTGCCTAGCCAACAGCGAACACCTTGCAGAAATCTCCCCTTTCCCTTTCCCTTTGCCCGTACTTATTTTTTCAACCCCCTCGAAGAGAAAATACCCTAATTCGGGTGATGTTGCTTTGTTAAATTACAAGGTTTAAAAATTAATAAAATAAATTATAAAAATTAAGTCAAAATTAATGAGAACAATTTGATTGTTACTGTAACAAAACTGAAAGATCGATCAAAGTTCGTGTTTTTATAGGTTTTTTTTGTATTTCGGAAAAAACAGCCATTGCTGAATTTTAACTTGGGAATTTTAGTGCAATTAATTAAATTAAGTCATATTTAATTTTAATTAATTAATTAAAATTTACTTGTTACAATAAAAATAATTGACGGACTTTTAACTTGGGAATTATAGTGGAATGCAAGCTTTAAAGCCTAATAAATTTAATAAGTTTAATCTTTAACGCTTGCGTTGCTATATAATTCCCAAGTTAAAAGTCAACAATGGCTGTTTCTCCCTAAATTCTTCTTTAACTTTAACTTGGCACTAAAATTCCCAAGTAAGAAGTCTGCAAAAGCTGTACATTCAAGTTTCTGTTAAATATTATTCATATATATAATTAATAAATATTGTTTATAAATATTATTCATACATATATTTTGTAGATATTTTCTCATTGATCTAAAGAAGGAATATACCAAAAATCTAAAGTAAGGGCATCATGATAATTCTCCTTCATTTCGACCTTGTTAAAATTCCCAAGTTAGAAGTCTGCAATGGCTGTTCCTTCAAAAATTCGGCTTTAACTATAGCTTTGCACTAAAATTCCTAAGTGAGAATTCTCCAAAAATTTAATGTTATTCATAAATATTATTCATAAATATTGTTCATACATTTATTTTGTAGATATTTTTTATTGATCTAATGAAGAAATATATATTTAATATCTGGAGAAAGGGCATCATAATAATTCTTCTTCACTCTAAAACTTAATTTAATTAAAAATTCCCAAGTTAAAAGTCTGCAAGAACTGTACATTCAAGTTCCTATTAAAAAATATTTATAAATATTATTCAGAAATTTATTTTGTAAATATTCTCAAATTGATTTTAGATAATATCCCCATATCTGGAGTAAGGGCATCCGTGTTAATTCGCCTTCATTTCGACACTATTAAAATTCCCAAGTAAGAATTCTGACAAAACTTTGCATTTAACTTTCTGTTAAATATTATATATATATTATTATCATAGATACTATTCATTAATTTAATTCATAAATATTCACAAATTAATTTTGTAAATAATATTTATAAACAAACTTATTTCGTAAATAATATTTATAAATTTATTTCGCAAATATTTTCTCATTGATCTAAAAAACAAATATACATCAAATCTAGAGTAAGGGCATCCATGTTAATTCGCCTTCATTTCGACACTGTTAACTCGGGCGATCGGCGAGTTGCACCTGTTGCAACCCCAGCTCCCAGGCGGCAACCCCTTTCCCCTTTGCCGATTTCTCGTTCCTCGAACCCAACCGCTGCAAGCTGCAAGCCACCGAAATCTATACATAATTAAAAAACAAAAACAAAAAGAAGAAAAGAAAAAAAAGCACGCAGAGTGCGTTGAAAGTTTAACAAGAGGGTTGTGGTGGCCATCGGAGACTTGAGACCAGTTATGTGACATCCGAACACCCGGTTAGCAAAGGGCAAAGGAAGAAGTTACAGCTGGTCCTTTGGGTGACACGCCTTCGGATACATCTGTCGGTTGGAAATCTGCTCAGGAACAGCAATATATATATAAAAAAGAAGCTATAACTTTTTAATTAAATAATAAAGTTGGAAGAAAGGAAGAAAGAATTAGTTCCCAAAATAAAACTCAACTTTTTTTTGTTTTGTGTGTGTGGCTCTGCGCTTCGCGTTTTCTTTATTCAACTTTCCACATTTTCAAAATTTCCTTTTTCGTTTTCTATTTTCTTTTTTTTTACAAAAATTGTCTTTCTTAAGCTCTTCCGTCGTCCTGTCAAATGGTTTATTTTTTGCATTTGTTACGTATACGCCTCGGCTTTACAAATTTGTTAGGTTTCTATTAAGTTTAAGTATATATTTTGCTTCTAAATATATATTATATATATATGTAGATATATATAATTGAATATATATAAGTATATGCTGTGTATATTATATAATTTACTTCAAATAGTTGTTGGTTTATTATAATATTTCTGTGTTTATTATTATTATTTTGTATATTCATTAAATATTTTCGAAAAAATACAAAATTTACAAAAGTTCTCTGTGTTTCCTTTCGTTCTTTTATTATAATTTTTTAGTTGAACTATTGAAGCCTGTTAAATGTATTTCTTGGGTTTTGTTTAAAGCTGTACATAATATATTTAAGCAGATTTTTCTTTGGGTCTTGAGTTTATTTCCGGTTTAATCTCGGTTTATTTACATCTTTTTGTGTTTTCTATGACTATTTTGTACTTTTGATTTTGCATTGCCTTATTTCGTGTGTGACTGTGTGAGTGTGAGTGTCTCTGTGTCTGTGTGTGTGTGTGTGTTGGAACGACCTTGAGAATTCCAGCTGCTCGTTGACCAGTTCCCGAATCAAATTTAGGCCATAAATTAACAACAAAAATATACGTTAAACGGTGACAAAAATAACTTTTTAAATGAAATAAAAAATAAGCTCTTAGCAGAGGCGTTAGATTTATGAATTTCGACACAAAATTAAAGCAAAAAGCACAATTGAATGAAGTGTAAAAAAAAAAATAATAAAATAAAATAATATTTATTATTATGTGTCATTTTAGGAATTATTTGGTTTAAATAAATAAATTATTGAGAATTTTTAAAGACAGAAAATAAAGTTGATTTGAACAAGGGTTAGCCTTGTGCATTTATTTTGTATTTAAAATATTTACAAATATTTATTAAAATACTTCCAAATATTTTCTTAATTTTAATTTAGACAACTTTAAAGTAAAGACATTTTTAACTCAGCAAAATCGAAATTATAATATAAATATTCAAATAAAAATATTAAAGCATAAAAATATTCAAATATAAATATCCAGAATTGAATATTCAAATATTTCTGAAATATAAATACTAAAAAAATATATAACATAACATCTTAGTAGTGTTAAAAACACAAAATTAAAAACAAACATTAATTGCCAGTGTTTAAAAACGAACACCATTCAAGTAAAGACATTTTAAGCAGATTAAATTTGAAATTAAAATATAAATATCCAAATATAAATATCCAAATATTTCTGATATATAAATACTAAAAAAATATATTGTGTTAAAAACACAAAATTAAAAAACAAACATTAATTGCCAGTGTTTAAAAACAAACTATGACCATAAAGATGCTTGTAAGTTTACTGTGGCTTAGGTCACAGATTTGTGATTTGTGACATTTTGTGATCACTTTTGGTCATCTTTTTCCTGGTGATTCACAGCTTCTAAGTAATTTCGGATTCAGATGTGAAAAACGTGACTTTGTGTGGATCTTAAGTACAGTGACTTGCCACATACACTTTGATATTTTTTGTATAATAAAACCTTTTCCTTAATAAATCAAATTAAGAGACTTCAATTTAAAGAAAATTGGTAATGACTTCTTCTGGAGAATCAAAAATATAATAAAAATCACAAAGAACATTTTAATATAAATAAAATGATAAGCAAAAAAGATAAATGGAAGCAAAAAAAAAAAAACAATCATAAAAACAATAACAATAATAAATAAAAACAAAAAAGAAAAACGAAAAGCAGACGCAGTCGCAGCCGCAGCGCAACCGGCGTGACCTTCACCCAATAAAGCGACCGACCGAGTTCAGAGTGTACAAAAAAATACAACAACAAAATAAATAAAAATAAATAAGAGAGAAAAAATTGCTGTTCTTTTTGCTTCTTTTTTGTGTTTTTTTTTTTAACAATTGTGCACGCCAATTTCGTTGTCTCTGTTTTGCTTTTTGCCTCGCATCTGTGTGCGGGTTTTGCCGGCTACTTATCTGTCTACCCTTTCGATTTTTAAAGTATAGAGACTATATAAAAGGGTTTGTCTAGCAAAGTAACAAAAAAAAAATATATAAAGTTTAAATAAAAAATAATAATTAATGCTTTTATTTTATTTCAGGCTTTTATCAATTGTAATACATACAATGCCTCAAAATGCAGTCAAGAATATTATAAACACGTTTTTAATAATAATAAACAAATATATAATAATATAAATAAATGAAATAAATAGTAATAAATAAACAATAATTATAAACACATTTTTAATACTATATAAAATATAAAAATATAATTTTATAAATAAAAGAAATAAATAATAGTAAAGTAGAAAAAATTGTATTATTTATCCAGATTAAAACAATTCCTCCCTTTTGCATCTCAAAAAAACTGATAAATATTTGTAATAATAAATAAAATCCCCTTAAATACAATTTGAAAATTAAAAAACCAATGACATAAAAATTATACTTAAATAATTTATAAAATTTTAGACAACAAAAGGGCATCTGTCTGCATTCATTTTTGTTTCATTTATAATTTTAACTCTTGAACTCCCTTACCAACAAAAAGAAAAAGGAAATAAAAAATAATAATAAATAATTGTAGTAAAAATAAAAATAAAAACCTTTTTTTTTAAACGAAATTTTATTTTATTATTTTTTTTTTTATTATAATCATTTTGCTTGTTACTGTTATTGTTATTGTTATTCCGGCCGGCTTCTCTCTCTCTCTGCTTCTTTCCTGCCTTTGTTGTCGCTTTGATTTCATTAAAATTTTTCGCCTCTTTTTTTTGCCGGTAAAACAACACCAACAATAATAACAACGAATTGCAACAACAACAACTCTGATTGAATTAACTTAATTTGTTCGAACAAACGAACAAAGTGCGGAGAATGCGCGCTCTGCCGACACCCAAAGCTCTTGATTAGAAACGGCGACAAAAGCAATTTTCCCACCCGAAATCACCCCTTTCTTTTCCATGAATCATTTGCGAATGAATCACAACACGAGAAATGAAAGTGAAAATTCGCGAAATGGGAAGATAATAAAATTAGACAAAAAAATAGAATGGAAAAGTTAACTAGTTTTAGAACATGCCTCAAGTAAGGTATTCTGCTTTTCATTAGAAGTTTACAATGCAGTGAAGGGAATTTATTTATTTTTTTTAATTAATCAACAGCCGAAACGATTTAGACATGTCCGTCTTTTTGTTTAAACTCGAATCTTTAAATCCTTTTTAAAGAGAATTTCCCAAGGGTATTATATGTAGAATATAATATTGATGATGTATCGCGTTCAATAGCAATTCAAAAATGTCGTTTAGTTTGATATATCGAAATATATAAAAAATATATATATATATTAAAAATATCGTAAAATTTTATATCGAAATTAAAAATATCGTAAAATTTGATATATTGAAATTAAAAATATTGAAAAATGCCGATAAAAATCAAATAAAATTTATAAATATTAATAAATATCCAGAGAATTAAAAAATATTAAAAATAATATCGATGTATTGATTTATCTATCTTTTTTTATGACAAATATGGATACTGTATCGATATTTCGATATTTCCTGTCATGCTTAATTCTTTCTATTGCAAAAAAAATGATTTTAGATGCCTAAAAACGATTAAAAATCGTATTACTTAAGGTAAATTCTACATTTCTATATTCTTTAAAATTGTTTTAAAAACTAAAACGTTTAAGTGATTTCTGAGATAAATCTACATAAATCTATGTTATCAAAAGAAGAAAACACATAATTTAAGCGATATATTCGAGGAATTATTAAATGAATAAAAAATTGAATAAGATTTTGGTTATTTTTCTTTAAATTCTACGAATACTTGCTATATTCGACTGAAACAAACATAAAACCAGAGAAAAACTGCAACAAAATAAATTTGAAATGCATAATATAACCAAAGAACGTCAGAACGCCTGAAAAAATAAAAACCAAAAGTAACGAAAACAAAAGCCTTGTTCCACATATCGACGGAGAAAGAGGAGCTGCTGGAAAGCTTGAATATATAAAGCAGATGGATTTTGGAAATAAAAACAAAATAAAAAGTTGATTTCTTTCTTGGTATGTTGAAATATTTTTATTGTATAATTCCATAATCATAAATTTTGAAAAAAAAAGATATATATGTTTAAAGGGTTGTTGTTTTTTTTTCTCTATATAAAGTAGTGTTGTGTGTGTGTTGTGTATATATATAAGTGTGTGTGTGTGTGTGTTTGTGTAATATATACTTTATATATGTAAGAGGTACATAAAATGTAATTATTGTGTTTACTTTTCTCATTTTTTTCGTTTTCAATTTGTTTTTGTTTTTGTTGTTTTTTTTCATTAATAGGTAACTACATAACGAGTTAAAAATTATTAGATTATATATATATATATAAAGATGTATATATATATTTATATAGGAGTTGTTGTTTAGCTTGATTGTTTGTAAATCAATATAATTTTGTGATTTTTACATGTATTTATTTATATATTGAATAAGCAATAATAACCAAAATGAACATAATCATAAAAATTGTTTGCATTTCCAAAAATATTCATCCGAAAAATAGCCATAAGCATAATCAAAAATACATAAAAAAAAAGCTGTTTAAATATACATCGAATATTTCAATTATGCTCGTCTATATAGGATCATACATCTTCTTCCAGTGTGTTAACAGTGTTCGTTTTTTTTAATTCATTTTAATGAGTTTTTCATTTTTTTGTTTTTTTTTTTTGACAAGTTTTTTTTACACTTTTTATTTTTGTTGTTTCTTTCACTTGTTTCAAATAATGTTTTAATAATAATAAATTTTAACAACTAATTCAAATAGTAGTTTGTGTGTGTGTGTGTATAATATAAAAAAATTTCATAATCATAAAAAATTTATATATATATATAGTTAAACATAAAAACTGTTTCCTTTTTTTTAGTTATAAATGTTGTTTATAAGCAAAAACAAATTAATGTTTGTTTTTTCTCTTTTTTTTTGTGTTGCGAGGATTTTGGTTTGGTCATTGTATTTGTTTTTGTTTTTTTGTTGGTTTTTTTTTGTTTTGTTTTGTTTTGTTTATGTTTCGAATTGAAATTGAAATAAAGATTTATGTATAAAAAAATGCTTGTTTCACTTGAAAGTTGATTCGTTTGCGTCTGGCGACAAACAAAATAAATTAAATAAAGGACTAAAAAACAAAGTAAAGTTCCTTTTCTTCTCATTTTCTTTCGTTTTGTTGTTTTGTTTCTTGTCATTTGTTTTCTACATTTTGTTTTTGTTTTTGTTTTATTGTTTCGTAAATTTGTACGGTTCTTGTTTTTGTTTGTTTTGTTGGTGAAAATATATTGTTGTTGTTGAAAGAAAACAAGGATATTGTTGGTGTTTAAACTATTTCTTGTATGTACTATAGGAAAATAGGTGCATTCGTGTGTGTATTTTGTTTGTTTATGTTTATATATATCTATATAGGTGTGTGGTGTGTGTGTGTTGGTTTATTGAAGTTTTGTTTTTGTTTTTGTATTTGTTTTTCGCGTTGTACAATTCGCTTAAGTCTATTGCTTTGTGTTTTCTCTCCGGGGTTTTTTTGTTTATATAAAAATAATTCCAACTTTTGGGTTCGTGTGTGTGTTGTGTGTGTGTTACTATTATTTAACGAGATTGCTATTTACAGTGTGTGTACATTTAATGGTTGAAACAATACAAAAAATATATTTATATATTCCTTAATAGTTCCTTTCATTTAACAAGTTTCGTGTTTATTATTAATCCAAAGAAAAAAAATGTATTTAAGTTTTTCTTTTTTTTAGCGGCGGCGTAGTGAAAATAAAAGAGGATATTTCAAGGGTCTGATCCTGTTTATATATATATATATATGAAAAAAAGTTATAAGAAATATATAATAATATATATATTGTGTATGGTTATAGTATATATAAGCCTAGAAATTTTGTTGAAACGTCGCGACGCCCTTGTTTTATATATATAGTTATGTTTTACCATATTATTAATTCAATTTTCATGCCTAATATATATATATATGTGTGTGTGTGTGTGTTTCTAAACCTAAATAACAGCTGACACTCGTTACCTTTCCGCATTTCGTTATCCCTATTCTCTGAATGCGCTTTCAACTTCACTTCATGTCCTTTTAGTATATATTTCTATATATATATATTTATGTATAAGTAGTGGTAGTAGTAAGTTATTTAGTTGATATTTAGATATTGGTATAATAATCGTTCATCATCATATATATATATGGTATCTATATAACATATATATAAAGCCTAGCGGCAATATTAACTTATTAGCAAAAAATCGACAGTTAAACAGCTCACAAAAGTTTGAGTTCTCTTGGGGTCGGGGGTCAGGGGTATATCTCTTGATGATATCTCTCGCTATCGCTTTCTGGGATCACTCGTTACTCGTTACTCGTTACTCGTAACTCATAGATCGTTACTTGTTACTCGTAACTCATAGTGCGTTACTTGATACTCGTAACTCACGGAAAGTTACTCGTTACTTGATACTCGTAACTCATAGTGTGTTACTCGTTACTTGTAGCTCACAGAGCGTTACTCGTAACTCACAGAGCGTTACTCGTTACTCGCTACTCCAACAACAACAACAAACTCTTTGCAGCCAATTTCTCCACAACTCGGTCTTTCTTATGTTCCTTATCATTTCGTTATCTATGTATTTCACTTCTTCCTACTATATCGATCCCGAGAGGTTTTCGTTTAGTTTTTATTTAGTTTTAGTTTTCTTTTTTTTTTAGCACTATTAAATAGTTAAAGTTTTCTTAATTCCGTGATTCTTTCTTTCGTTAAGTTTTTGCGCATTTCGTATGCATAGTTATCAGTTAAAAATATATTTATATATATATATTAATAAGTAGCAAAAAAAAAAAAAGAAAAAACTGAATATAGTAATAATATAATATATGTAAAACAGGTTCTCTGTATATGTATATATATATAAATATATATTCATATATATTTGAAGCTTCATAGCAAATGAAAAATGTATTTTTTTATATAGGCAGTAGAGTTCGTTCAAGTGTTTTTTTGTTTTTGTTTTCGGGGTAAGGGGAGGAGGAGGTTTGTATATATATAAAAAGCGTTTTTCCTTTCAACATCATTATCATCGTTCTAACAGATATTTTTGAATCTGTATCTGAGGGTCTAAGCAAAAGCATATATTGAGGTTGGTTTTTGGGGTGTTCTTCTTCTTCTTCTTCTGCTCCAAGGATGCGTCTTTCGTACATATATAAAGATATATACATAGGATCAAGCGCACATATAAAAAGATATATATATATATATAATTTATATATTTATATATATTCTTTAGTAGTAACTATCGAACTAAAGTCAAAGTATAAAGGTGTAAATAAAGCGTATATATATTTTATAGCCCCGTTCCGAAACGCTTCGTCAAGAAGTTATGGGGGGAACCATATATTTTAGAATTTTTTGGAGCCGGCTCAACATTTCTCAAGTTGGTTTTCTTGGGGGGGTTGGGACTTGGGGTTTTTAGCAACCAAAAGTTCTACTTTTAGCTATACTAAATCCTATAAGATATAGATCTCACTTCCGATCTTGTGTGCTCATCTCTCCGCTCTCATATTCTCTCGCTCTCGAAACTCTTCTCTTTGTGGCTCTTTCGTTGCAACTTTTGTCTGTTTTCCGTATCCGTTTTTCTTAGTTTTTCTTCTCGTTTATAATATATATTTTTATATATATATTTCTTGTGTCTATTCCCTTTTCATCTCTCCATTTTCATCTCTGCTGTTTTCCCTATTCATTTCGTGTTTCTATCTTTTCATTGTTTTGGTTCTTTGTCCTTGTTTGTTTTGTTTTGTTTCGTTTTTTGTAGTTTTCCTTCGTTTTGTTTAGCTTTGTTTTCCATTTTGCTTACTTCATGGTTAAGTAGCTAATTTGTAATATATATAAAAAATAATAGCTATACGATATCAATATAGATATATATATGTTATATACAGAAACCTAAGCTACAGCTAAATCCTAAGGCCTAATAATTATAGCAGCGACGAAAATAAAAAACACACTTCAACGTGATTCAATAAGAAAAAAAAATGATGATATTAATAATAATAATAATAATATAATGCAAGGAAACGCAGTTTTCTTTTCGATCATCGTTTCCCCTTTTCTGTTCCGTTCATACTTCTTCGAAATCGAATCGCAGGTTAAGAAGAAAATCATATATATATCACATTAAAGAAATCAAATTTGTTGTTAAATCACCAACACTAAAAGAAGCAAGCCCAAGAAAATGGTATTATTAAACATAATAATATATATATGTATATAAAGCCTACCTATAACTGATATTGAAGTTCCACAACAACAAAAGAAAAAACCTATTTAAGGTCAAGGTCAAAATTAGAGGCGATCTCCTTATAGATCAAAGTGAAAAATAAAAGTAAAAGTAAAAAAAAAAAGAATCAAATGGTAAGGAAATGTGTGTAAATCAAAAGTTACAACCTACAACGCCGCCGCTCAATGGGGTCAACATTATCATCATCATTCCTACTTTAGCTTCTCCTTCTCCTGCTCCTTGCCCGAAGGATGCAGCTCTTTCATCATCGTTCATCATTTATCATCACTACTATCCGCTGTTGACCTGTAGCGGCTCGCTCTTGACCAAACGGAACCTGGCCAGAAGCTCCTGCTGCTGCTTGAGCTTCTCCTTGAGCATCTGCCGCTGCAGACTGAGCTCCTGCTCCTCGCGGGTCAGCTGCTCGCACAACTTGGCCGCCTCGCGCAATATATTCACCTTGGGCGCCCGCTCCTTGTCCCTAATTGTCGGAATCTGCTTCTTGAGCGCCTCGAACAGGTTCTTTAGACCGATGCGACGCTGGCGCTCCATATCGTTGTGCTGATTCCGCTTCTCGATCGTATCGGCCTCGTCCAGGCTAAACTGACTGTTGTTGTTGTTACCACTGTTTCGCCCGCTGTTGGCCAGGCCCGAGGAGCTCGAGGTGGAGCTGCTCTGTCGCTGCCAGTTGTGGGCCGACTGGGCCACCGGTGATATTGAGCCAGATGATGATGATGACGAGGAACTGCTACTGCTGCTAATGTTACCGCCTGCTGCCGCCGCCGCTGCTGCTGCTGCTGCTGCTGCCGCTGCTGCCGCCTTCTTGCCGCGACACTTTTTGCTCAACATCGATGACGCGGACGACGACTGAAGGATCCGTCGCGAACCAATGCCATCGTTGGCCACATTCAGGTAATAGTGCTTGCGCCCCTTCTGAGTGGTTATCGAGCTTGTGCTGGAGCTGGAGCTGCTGGAGCTCGAGGAGGAGTCAACGCTGAGCGGCGAGTACGATTGCGAGGCGGAGGAGCAGTTCTGGTACGGCGTGCTTGACGGCGATGGGTAACGCGAATTGGCCACCGACTTGACCGGACTACTGCTAGCCGGCGTATACGGCAGATTGTAGTTGCCGTAACGGGGCTTCTTCTGATCGACGGATATCTTGTGGGCCATTTTCGTCTGCAAGGCGCCCATTATGTGGCACGAGGGATTGTTGGGCAGCTTCTTGTCCGTGTACGAGACCACATCGATTTCCTCATCTGCAAAAAAAGGGGAAAACAAATAGAAAGGGGGGTTAGGTTAGTAAGGGTTTTCTTATGGCAATCAATTAAATATATAAACTAGGTGGAATATTTCCCTTAATGTGGCTTTAATTTCTAGCTAAATAGTTACAAAGAGAGCTAACTATTATCCCCTATTTATTCCCATATATTCTATTTACTTTCCCCCAGTTTTTCCGCTAAAGCCCCGCAAATGTTTTCCTTTCTTTGCCCGCAAGTTTAATGAACTTTGGCTAAGAATTATGACTTGGGAGGTGGAAAAAAATAAAAATAAACGAAAAACTAAACTAAAAGGAGGGCTGAGCTGAGGACTGCGCTAAAGCGGATTAGTGTGTCAACGTTTGGGGCAAGGCACTCCTCCGCGTATCCGGTATATATATCTATATAGTATAGAGTAGCATATGGCATTTAGTATAGTGTATCAGACTTCAGGAAGCAATAGATTTGCACGGATTTCAATTTCAAGTGGCGGTGGCGTCGTCGGCGACAGACAGACGACGACGACGACGACGCCCTTTTTGTGTTGTGTGTTGTTGACGTCATTGGTCGTTGTTTTTGCCCTTCTTTTATTATTATTATATGTATTTTTTTTTTTTTGCCATTCTGTTCTCCTTCTTCCTACGGAATTCCGCCTGGCAACAGAGAGAAAGAGAGAGAGCTGGAGCTATTGGAGAAAGCTTAGCGCGCGCCGGCTGGCGACTCTCTCTCTCTCTTCCGTTTCGCTAATTTAGCGTTTCCGTTGCGACCATTGAACCAAGAATAAGCACAAGAAGCTGCAGGATGCAGCAGGGGGATGTATATCGAGGGGGAAAATATATCGAAAAAAATATATCGAAAGCTTAAAGTTACATCGAAAATTTTGAAAACTTTAAGTGATCGAATTTGATCAAATTTTACGTTAAAATATAAATACTTTTGAAAAGTTTTGCACAAAACAGTATGTGTATATCAAAATGCAGGCGTTGGTTATCGATCTTATCGATAAATATCAGCAAATCTTTATATAACGGATTGTTTTTTTTTTTTTGTTATATTATTTTAACATGAAAACGATTTTTCGATTTATCCCACATTTATCGCAATATTAAAATATCGATTTATATCTCTAGACTTAAAAAACCGATAAAATATTGCAATAGAACTATTAAGATTTTATTTACTTTGAGAAGGCCAAATAAGAGTCAATTTCTGTTTATTTGAAAATCCCCGAAAAACTATTTAATATTTATTTTATTTATACTGTCTATTATTTTCCAAATATTTTTATTTGTATTTAAATATTTCAAATATTTTCCTACGACTTTTTGTTGCTTTTTCAAACAACAAAATCCTTTTGAATTTTTGGCCTTTGCTCACTTTTAGCATTGTTATTATTAAAGCACCTCGCCTAAGCAAATCAACTGTTTAAACATAACTCTCTTTTTTTAACATTTAACATAAAATACTTTGTATGCGAAAAAAAAATAAACAACTGTGCAAGCAAGCAGAGACAAGAAAAAGCTAAAACTCGGCGCTTGGCAACAAAATAAATAAAAGGAATAAAACCCAGGTGAGGAGGAATGGGCGATAAAAAAGGGGCAGGAGACTGCTGACAAGTGCAACAAGTTGCAAGATCAAGTGCAAAAAATAAACAAAATAAAACTGGAAACCGCAACGAAATCGAAACCTGCCGTGTGTGATGGGTGCGAAAGAGAGGCCCGGCATGAGTCAGATGATTCTTCCAGGAGAGGAGATGCAATAATACAAAAAAAAAAAAAAAAGGAGTCAAGACAAGTTCTTTGGTATTTTATATATATATATATATATATATTTTTTTTTTTTGCTAACGTCATCATTCCACTTTGGCTAGACAACCAACAGACCACCAAGATTTCCCCTCTTTTTGCCCCTCTTGGAAAAAATCTTGGAATGCTGCTTCGTCGGCCATTTTTCATTAGCAGCGCCAAAGGAACGCAGCAAGATTAAAAAAAAGGAAAATAAAATAAAGAAAAAATAAAGAAAAAAAGATGCATACGTTGGGGAAAAAGTTGCCAACGACGACGACTCCAAGGAATGCCACCAAAAATGGTAGAAAAGCAAACGGAAGGCACATTTTTTTTAGGATGTACAAAAAATGTTTTAAATAAATAAAGAAACTAGAAATACACTTTGGCATATTCCCAGAAATTTTAGCACATACAAAAAAAAATTCCCTGTAAAAATAAAACAAGTAATTAAACGAAAAACAAACACACACGTAAAAAAGCGCGCCGGCTTCTACTAAAAATCAATAAATGAAGCAACACAAAATGAAAAACAACTGTCAAAGCGAGATTTCCAGCGAACAGCTTTATTATTTATCGAAAGGGGAATTTCCAGACAGAGACTCAGACTGCGCCGATGATAAACAATGAATGGAGGATGATAAAACTAACACACAATGCAACCACCTTTTTTTTTGCGCACTGCAAAAGTGCATTTAATTCGCAATATAGTAAAAAATAGTAGTAATAATAATAATAGAAGCATTGCGCCAAATAAAAACTAGGGTTGTGCCTTAGTTTACTAACGGTTATTCCGCGCAAATCGGTTCGAGACTCCCCCTGCCTTTTTCCTATATCTCTCTGGATCCAAAATAAAAAAAAAAGGAGACAAAAAAAAAACCCGACAAACTCGTTTGCTGCATTAAAATACAAGAAACCGCGTCGAAGAAGCAGAAAACCAAACAAAGCAACTTTTAATTTTTTTTTTTTTTATATACATATCAGAGGCGACAGCAACTTTTGTTGCTAAGCGAACGAAGCCAAGATCAAATCGTAATAATAAAGCAAGAGAGCCGGCAAGCAGAGGAGAATGGAAGCTGCACACACAAGACTTTTAGATACTCTTTAATATTTTTAAAATTTATTTTCCAAATGAACTTAAATTTGTTAATGTGTTGCTTTAAAGCCTTGTCGAAATATATACCAAATTTAACTAAGCTAACTCAAGAAACCAAGGTATTATCTTCACTTAAAAAACTTTTTTAAGATCATATCGAACCTTAACTCAAGGAACTTTAGATTGGATCAACCAATCAAAGTCAAACTTTGGACATGATAAAATATTAATAAAACCAAGGCTTTGGTTAATACCCTAACCCTTTAAAAGGGTATCCAACAATGCTGAAGAGGAAGCAGCGGCGGCGTCTGCTGCTATGGATTACAATTGCAAATAAAATGCACACACGCCGCCACATGTTGCGCAACTTTTGTGCAGGCAGGAACACGGGTAGGAGGTGGGCTGGGGTTTTCCTATACAGAAATATATATATATACATATATACAGGGAGTATAGCTACATATATGCTTGTGTGTGTGTGATAAGCACAGACGCCTTTTGCCCTATAAAATTAGCATAGCAAAAGGGAGAGCGGGAGCAGAGGAAGATGCGGACAGACAGTGCAAAGGGAGACCCAAAACAGAGAACAGGGAACTGGGATAAAAAAAAAACAAAAGGGACAAGTGCATCATCATCAATATATAAGACAAAAAAAAAAGGCAGCAGCAGCAGCAGCAGAAATGCAGCAGATGAGATGCTTCAGATATCAAAAAGGGTTCAATCCCGAGCCCTTTGGGTTGGGTCAGACAAATGAAATTGAAATGGAAATGGAAATGGAAATGGCAAAGACAGAGTCAGAGTCGGAGGCAGAGGAAAAATGATGTAATACAGACAGGAATTTTTTAAAAAGCCTATAAAAATAAAAGAATCAAACAAGCAGCAGCAGCGCGACACACGAAAATAGAAGGCAGCGACATATAAGGCACAGTGGGACAAATTAAGCCCACTTGGCGCTACCACGGAATATATATATTAACGAAAATTGAGTCACCATCAATGACACATTGCTCTATACTATATTTTGCAAGTTAGGAGAAGGTAATACCTTAAGACAGTAAACTATATTCATTAACTTACTTATGTTAATAAATAAAATGAACAATCAACAAAATGAACAATGAACAAAATGAACGATGAATAAAATGAACAATGAACAATGAACAAAATGAACAATCAACAAAATGAACAAGGAATAAAATGAACAATGAACAAAATTAAAAATGAACGATGAACAAAATGAACAATAAACAAAATGAACAATGAACAAAATGAACAAAATAAACAAAAAAACAAAATGAATAAAATGAAAAATGAATCAAATGAACAATGAATAAAATGAAAAATGAATCAATGAACAATAAATAATAATAACTAAAATGAAAGAATAAAAGAAAGAAATGAAAAAATTACTTTAAAAATATATTGAAAAAAATTCACAAAATTCCCGTAAATATCTCCACTGTACCGAAAGTCGTAAAATTAAACAAATGCGCTCATATAACACAGCGGCAACAAAAAACATCAGTCTGGAGACGTTTTCCCTCCCATTGCCCCCTCTTTCCCCTCTTGGCAAATTTGTTTAATAACAAACGCGGTGTTGTGTTCACTCGCCTCGGTTTTCAGTTTGTTTACTCTGAGCTCCGCGTCGACTTTTATGACACATCTATCTATATCTATATCTCTCCCTCCCCCACAGATAAAATAATAAAATAAAAAGCAGAAAGAGAATACAAAAAACTTACTAATAATATTTAGAAGAAAGTTCATTGAGGGGGAATTGTGTTGGCTTGAGATCATCATCAAGTGGAATGATTTCATATACATATATTCCTTTCCTTCTTTATTTTGTTTATAATAAATGTAACGATTTCTGGTGAAGACCGAATTACGGCATCGGAATACACGCAAAAATTCGGGGGAAATATAGTAAAACGATATATATATATATATAAAATATAAATGCATACACATTTTGTACTTTCCCACGCCTCACCCACTGATTTTTCTTGTAGTTTTTGCGTTGGCATTTCGCATGAAAATCAAATAAATTGCAACACATGGTGCACTTAAGCCAAAGGTTAACACAGACGCCTCCTCTCATGCGAAGCAACAATAGTTGCATCTGCAGCAAACTGCAGCAGAAATTGCAAGTACGGCAGCAACATCTGCTGGCAACATGTCGCTCAACCGCAGATCAACCAAGATCAAGCCCGCACAGTTGTGGTCAGGAAAATAGAACATAATGCTCATTAATGCATCAATTAAATAAACAAAATTATGAAAAACAAGAAATTGTTAGCGGGAAAAAAGTAATTTATATTCTACTTTGTAAACAAAATGTAAAATCTTTTAACTAAAACTTTAAAGCTTGTCCAAATTAAATATCCTTTACTGTAATATATTGGAAAAAATTGCTTCCGCTGCCACTGCTGGCTGCTGGTTTTGCTTTGGCAGATTTTCCCACGCGCATTTGTTGCACTTTTGCTTCCTTTTTTCATTTCATTTTCTCGGCTTTTCCTTTTGTCGCCTATAGTGACGTAGTTGGGAAATGGGAATTTCATCATCGGAGGAAAAAGCAGGATGTGAGTCATCAAGTTAAGCCTTTTCCTATAAAGCCCCGCCCAAGTACAATATATAATGACTAATGTTGACTGGCGACGCAATGCGACATATCGCACAGCATCATCGCATCAATAATGTAATAATAATGTAACTTGCACATAAATTATGAAAATGCGTCTGGCAACATTTTGGGCTCCTTCGAGTTTTCTGCTTCTTTTCTCTTCAATGTTGTCAGCAACATTCTTGGGCATTGAGAGAGAAGTTTCAGAGCTGCTTTGCCACATGATTTATAATGAAATATATGCATGGGCAGGAAATCTCTCATCAAGGGAGGCTCGTTGCAAAAAAATGAAAAAAAGATAAACAAATAAAGCTGTGCCAAGTGCGTGAGAGAGAGAGAGGAAAAGACGAGGAAAAGCTTTCCTCCCTCTCCCTCTTCCCATCACCTCTTCTCTCTATCTCCAGATGTGTCCGCCTCTCTCTCTCTCTTCCTCTCTCTATCTTTGTGGCTCTGTATGGGCTTTTGGCATTTTTATCGCCGCCGCCGTCGCCGCTATTGCGACCTTGAGCATAACAATTTATTGCTACACGTGTGCGAATAAAGCAACAACAAGACCAACTACGACGCAATTCGTACAACACAGAAAGAGAGACGACGACGACGGTGGGCTGGGGGCAGCCAGCGAGCGTTTGAGCGAGAAAGAGATAAAGACGAAAAGACGCGCCTAGCAACACAGAGTCCAAAAAGAAACTCAAGAAACTGCCAAAATAAATAAAAGGCAAAATGCTGATGGAAGAAAAAAAAAACCAAGGCATTGTTACCAACATATTTTTACATTTTACAAACATTATTATTTCAAATTCTTAAAATTTGTATTTTTATTTAGACATTTCTGGCTTATTTGATGCCTCTCTCAACATACAATTGTTACATCGATTTTGTTTACTTTTTGTGGCATAAATTAATGCAAAAGAAAGAGAGAGGGAGAGAAAGAGCAAAATGCGGAGGCAATGAAAGTGAAAACCGCAAAATAAAGCCCAAAAAGGAAATTAAACCTTTTGGCCAATTATTTTTTTATTTTTTTTTTTTTTTTTTCTATTCGTGTTGTATGTATTCTGTTCTGTTTCCGTGAGTAATTTCGTAGTTTTGGTTTTTTTTTTTTTGTGTTCTTTATTTTTTTTCGCACATTTCGTTTTCTACGCACTTTTTCCAGCCGACTCTGACCTTGGTTCAGTTCATTAACATTTTTCCAAACACGCACACACAAAAAGCAAGGTGCGAAATGCCAAAAAAAAAAAAAATACACAGAGGCGCCAACTTACGCATGTTGTGTGCCCTCTCCCTCTCGCACCCTCTCCTCATAACCAAATCTATTGTGCGTAGGTCTTTTTTTTTGCTGTTGCCAACCGCCGCCGCCTCTCCCGCTCGCACGTGACACGCCCTCTCCCTTTCACTCGCGAAAAGGGAAGCTTTTATACTAATTAGAAGAAGAAGAAAACTGAGCTGTGCAGCAGAAGAAGATAGAGGCAAAAAAAAAGAAGGCAGGCAGCAGCAAAGGCACTGATATTGATACAAGTGCGTGTCTCTGCGGCTTGCCATCTCGCTTACACAGGCTCTAATCAAGCGTTTGCGGAAGCGAGAGGGGTAGACACATACATATTTGCTAATCTGCGGCACGCACCTGATTTCATTTCATTTCTTTCTTTTTTTTTTGTTCCTATTCTTCTGCTATTTCTATTTCGATATCTATTTCTAATTCTCTAGGCACTGTGCGTTGCTGGGCGTCAAAAAAAAGAAAAGAATTAATCTTAGACCACTTGTGTCAAGTTTTTAGTTGCTAAATTAGCAGTGGAAAAGTTATGATGTTTAGAATGTGATGATGATGATGATGATGACATGGAATTCCTACGTTGCGGGGGAAGTAGAAGCTACTTTAGATAAGATTTGTAGTTTCTAAAAAAGCTCTTATTTGAAATATTTCTTGAAATTAAATTACAAGTTTACTTTTAAAACTTTGCAAAAAAATTCTTTCGTTTACAAATGAATATATATTTTTTTTATATTCTTGACGGCGACGCATAATTAAAATAAATAAATGGGCTCAGTGGTCGTGTGGGCGTTTCTACTCAATTTATGCTACACTTTGCCTCCACCGCGCCCCCCCTTCCTCCTACCACCAACCGCCGATTCTTGTTTCTAATTTTATTCTATTCTCTGCTAATCGCTCGCGGCGGGAGAAAATAAATAAATGAATATGTAGAGCGCTTGGTAACAACACAAGCAAAATGCGCGGCAACGGTGAATGCGAGTGCAAAAGCAGGACAACACCCAAAAAAGCAAAAGGCAAAGCCAAAAACCACCAACAACACAATCAAAACAAACCTGTGAAACGTGCAAAAGTCTATGTGTGTGTGTGTTTCTTGCTATGTTCTTGTTGTTGCCTGCACTTCGGTTTAACTGCACTCGGCGAATTGCAAGAGAGAGCGGGGCTGAAGAGGCCGGCCGGCATCTGAGCACGCGGAAGAGAGAGTGAGCGCGAGCATGCGAGCAAAACAAGTGTCAGTGTCTGGCTGCCTTTTATTGCTTTTGCTTCGACTTGTTTTTTTTTTTTTTTTCGCTTTTTGTTTGATGCATTTTGTTGCTGTTATTATTTAGATTTATTGATTTTATAATCAAGTTAATACATTTTCCCTTTGACAATCAAGAAACTAATGAATAGTGAGCTAGTATTTTGCATAGTTGCATTTTGTATTTGCATTTGTATTTGCATTTTGTATTTGCCCCTTTGCAGTCGCAGTCGTAGTCGTCGTACTCGCCGTCGTCGTCGTAATCGTAGTTGTAGTTGTAGCGTAAAGCGTAGTAAAAGATGATTGACGTGACGTGACGTAAGCGTGAGAGGCGGCGGTCCGAGCGAGACGGGGCGCGCGTGTGCGAATGCGAGGGTTGCTCAATGGATAGTAAAGATTTGCGCGCCAAAAAGAGAGGGGAGACATTGAACCCGGCCGGGAAACTTATGGATTGGCAGGCAGGGAAAATGCGAAAATAGCAATACTTTTGATAACTAATAAAAACTAGTATTTAATTCTTTTTTTAAGATTTAGTAATTGTATGTTTTTGTATTATTAGAGGTTCAAAATTATTTAGTATTTAAATATAAGCTTTGATTGTCTTGTTTCATTATTTTTTTTATATTTATTTTACAATTATAATAATTAATTAATAAATATATGAGGTAATAAGTATGCAAACTGTCACAACTACCCCAAAAAAATGTATATTATAAAATGCCGGCAAAGGAGGATGGAAAATTTTGGGGCTGTCTGCCACGTGGCCGTGCCGGGCAGACATCCTTGAAAAGCACAACAAGGAAAAGCCTAGAAAATGTTGGGGTGTTGGCCCAAAAGAGAGCGCGAGATTCCGCTATATATATATATGTGTGTACATGTAGTATATATGTATTGTAGCTCCTCTTTTATTTCACTTTTGGGCGTAGTACTGCGCAAGAACATCATCCCCTTTTCCTTTTGGCTGATAACTTTTTTTTTCTTCTTTTGGTTTTCTGAGAGAGAGGATGACGCCATGGAAAAGCATAAAAAACATAAAAAAAAAACATACAGACACACATACACACACACATAGTATACACAATGAGCCATGAAAGCCACGCGCCAACATTTTCCGAGTTGAGTGTGGGTGGGTTAGGAGGCGAAAAGCGTAAAGGAAAGCCCAAACGGCGAAAAGCACAAGCACACAAAAATCAATGAGAATCGCCTCAGACAAACGTGGGCGTGTGCAGCAGCAACGTAACAAGTTTACTACGTTTGCTGTTGACGTAGGCGTTTTTACCCCGCCACCCCCCTTTTTTCCCGATCGATTTTCCGGCGACGACTGTGTGTGTGTGTATGTGTATGTTGTGACTTGTTGGTTTCAGTGTATCTCTCTGCAACGCCCACACGAAACGGAAGTGCGAACACTAGTTGAATGTGCAACAAAAAACAGCAAGTTAACCAGGAGAGGGGTGTGTGTGTGTGTGTGGGAAAGAAAAGCGGTGGAAATTAATCAGACAACCCCGCGAGATATCCTGTTCTATAATTAGTTGATTGCTTTTAACGATTACCAACAAATTACAAATACAAAACTTTAACAAGTCATTGATTATTTTTAGAGTCGGGAGAATATATTGGTATATTTTGTAGAACTATCTTCTTGAAAGCTTAATTCTTTATATATATATTTTTTACTAATATTAACTATTTTAAGTTTAAGAAGCTCACATACCAAAATTTACAACTCTTTATTCAAAACTTCCCAAGATATTGATATTGCTTTTTGGTAGAATTTTTGTCTTTGAAGCTTAATTCTTTATCAAAATATTTTTTTTTTTTTAATTCTTAATTGACTATTTTAAGTTTAAGAAGCTCACATACCAAAATTCACATCTCTATTTTCAAAACTTGTCAAGAAATTGCTATTGAAAGCTTTAAGGAACCTTGGCCATGTTGTATTCCCTATTACAATAGTTCAACTTTTGATGATTGTCCCTGCAACATCCCCATTTCCCGATAATTAATAAAAATTTGAATAAAAACTCACCGGAATCGGAGGGCGTCTCGATATTGGGTCCATCATCAACCATTTCGTTGCAGCGCGTGTAGCTGTGATCACTGTGCAGCATCATGCCGTAGCTGTTGTTGATGATTTTGTTGCTTTGGTTGCGCCGCAACCGTGCATAAGGATTGGAATCACCGTCATCCGAGTCGCAGTCGGAGCTGGTTGTTGGCGGAGAGGCCACTGTACTGCTGCTAACCACCGACTGTTGCTGTTGTTGTTGTTGCTGCTGCTGCTTGGACTGGGACTGGGACTGAACCTCCTGATTGAGAACATCGAGGACATCTTTCATATCGTTCATGGGAAAACGGGCTGGGAACAGACCATTGGCGGCATTTTGAAGATAACCATTGATCTGGCTAATGCTATTCACATCTACATCGCTGGTCAGCGATATGTTGTTGCTGCCCATCACGCAGGCACGCAGATCGACGTTGTGTCGGAACTCTGGAGCAGTCACCTCGTCGTTGAGGCTATGCGGAGTGTCGGGCCTCTGGATTTTGCGATTCTTCAACTCGCTCGCCTTGCGCGTGGAGGAGGAGGATGAGGAGGAGGAGGAGAGACTGGGCAGGATTTGGGGATACCGTTTGCGCAATAGACTGCCGCCCGGCGGTATCAATTGGTCTTCGTTTTGGGCCTCGGACTGGGACTTTTTGTCGCTGCCACCGCTAAGGCGGCGACGCTTCTCGGCATAGACATAATCCACATCCACCTGCTCCTGCTTAACGATCACCGGGAACTGATCGTCGGTGCTCTGGTGCTGGTGCTGCTGCTGCTGTGTCTGTCCCTGCTGCGTCTGTCCCTGCTGCTGGCGCTGGTAGGTTGAGTAGGGATTCGTCGAGCCAGAGACCACGGCCAAGGACATGGCGCTGGTTTCACTGTACGAGGAGGCGGCACTGTTGTTGCCATTCGAGCTAATGTTTGTGGCATTGTTGCAGCCCGCCGTCGCTGGCCACATGAGGTCTGAATTACAGATCACCGGCTTCTGGTCCTCCTCCCATGTGTGTAATAAGGCCTCGCCGAGGCCGAGGACATAGTCATTGTCCTTCAAAACATCGCTATGGATGCTGGGTATCTCATCGAACATAAAGTCGTCGAAGTTGATCATATAATCATAGCCTGTGGGTACGTCCTCCGGGAACGGAGGCAATGCAGCGGCCATTTTTATTTCTTATTTCTTATTACCTGAGTTATTACGGCTGTCTGGAAATAAAAAGTAAGGAAAATCGTTCTAGAATTATATGCTTTTAGAAATACTTTGCAATTTTTTTTTTTTATATGTTTTTTTGCACAAAATAACAAAAAGTTAATTGAATAAAATTTCAGAGTAATTAAAATACTATTTTTAAACTTGTCTCCATTTTCATTTCGCTGCCTGACGTCAGTCGCGAGAGTTCAGGAAATGTTATCAGAAAGTATATAATAAAAATAAATAAAAAAAGCTATTTACGCGATTCAATTCAAACACTATTAACGGTTCCTCAGCACTCGGTCTCGCGATTCTTCCAGCTTGACAACAATAAAAGGGAAAGAAAGATAGACGGCCGCGGGAAGCTCCAAATTATATTCCATTTCGCATTCCAATTCTCATTCCACTCATGTTTGCCTGACCTTCAACTGATAAATCTTTCCCTCTCTCTCTCATTTTACATTCCGGTGCATTGGTAGAAAACTAACGGTAAACAGGGTACAGTTTGAAAACTCACACACACAAATACACAATAATCACAAAATATGTAATGTTAGAAGCCAAAGTTCCACTTGTTTCCAAAATTTAATTTCAATTAAATAATTAGAAATTTTCATTAAAGCATAAGTTAATAAAATTCGTTTATTAAACAAACATTTATTTATTCATTTATTAATAATTTCTTATTCAGTTTATTTATATTAAAAATAATTTGTTCAGAAGAATTAAAATAAATTAAACACAAAAGTTAACTTCTTTTAAAGTCTAATCGAAGCTTTATTTTTTTATTTTTACTTTTTTATTCCACAACTCAATGTCACTAATTTTTAAATTTAAAAACGATGTTACAGAACAAGAAATAAGAACGCTTAAAATTAAGTTATTTTCATTTTCGAAAGGATTGTGTATGTGTGTGTGAGAGAGGGATCACAAAAAAGAACAACAGATATTTTATTCACTGGTATGCGCGCATTTACAGTTAGAATCGAGAAGGTTCCTTTTTACCATTCCTTCTTCCCGCCTTCTTATGAAATTCTTACGAGTTCTTTCGAGTTCCGCTTTTGCACTAAAAACTTTTCACTAACAATTTCAGTTTTTTAGATATGGCGCGCACTTTTGATTTCTTTTTGGTTGCCCTGTCGCCTTCGTACTTACATTTTTCAACAGCTTTTCCTTTTTGTAGACGAAGTCCCGTTACTTAGACGGTTCGACTGCGTTTGGGTGTATGGGTGTGTGTGTTGTCAGAGTGTGTGTCTTTGCGGATGTGTGGGTTCTATTCAATTAAATGTAAATGTAATCCAATTTGGTTAAGTTTCTTCTGCTGTCGCGCGACGTTTTCTGCTGCTGCTGCTGCTGCTCCTCTTTCGCGCTCTATCTCTCCTTATTCGCAAGTCTCACAAGTGTTGTTGCGCACTTTTTGCGTCAAACAAATAAAATTAGTCAAAACACCAAAAAAAGGGACACCAAAAAAAATTCGTTTGCCTTCTCTTCTTTGCGCGCTTTTACCGTTAGAACTCTTGGATTCTTCTTCGCTTAGGAGAATATATTCCGATTTTCTTGTATTATTTTATATATTTCGTTTGTGTTGTTTAAAGTAAATTTCACTGGCTTTTAATTTTTTCCTTGATTTATTTTGTTAAGTTTATTGTTTTCTCACTGTTTGTTGCAGGTTTTTGCGCGAATTTCTTCGGTTTAATAGGACTTTCTTTGCGATTCTCCTTCTCTGGTTTTAGCACTATGGTTATTTCTGTGTGACATTTTAAACAGATTTGTAACAGTTGTTTTGTGGTTTAGCGAACTGTTTGTGATTTGTTGCTTGTATTCAATTATTTTGTTGTATTTTTTGGACGTTAGCCTAGTTGGTATTCAATATTTTAATATTTCCAGAAACTTTGCTTTTTTTGTTGGGCGGGAAAACAGCCAAAAATCCACAAAGCGAGAGAGCCAGTTGCACGTCAAATTATGAACAGTCTAACATGACTTTGCGAGAGAACCAACAGTCAAAATGACTTTGCGAGAGAATTATTTTATTTTACCGTTGAATGGCCACTAGCACTCGTATATATAGGCTTTTTCGGAAGCCGAACGCAGCCGACGGCTGCCGAGTGGCTGGACTCAACAGCCGAGAGAGCATCTCCTCTCTCATCTTGCACAAATGCCGGTCGATCTCACTCTCTCTCCGAGTCTCTCACGCTTTCTCACTCACTCGCTTTTTGTTTTGCTTCGCGCCTTTTGAGTGGAAATTTGTTTACAAACACAAAGCAAGAAGACCGAGCGTGCCAGAAAGCAAGGCAAGAGGAAAATAAACAAATTCATTTTGCATCAATTTTTGCAGAAAAAAAAATGTATCGGATGGGGGTTTGTTAAATGCAAATTGGAAATAGTTGAAATATTTAACAGCAAACATTTGTTCCCTTAAAATTGTTTGATATTTAATTGGAAATACTTTCTAATATATTTAAGAGAACTTATAAACAAAGGATATTGTAGTATTTCTTTTAAACAAAGAAGTTTGTTTTTCTATCTTTTGTTTCTACCTATTTTCCTGGGTTTTCTTTCACTCGTTGTCGTTGGCTCTTTTATCTATTTTCTTTCCTTTTGTTTAATTAAGTCTTTCGTCTGTGTTTTGTTTGTAATTTAAGCTGCACCTTTCACGCTTCCACCTCTCCTCCTCTCTTCGCAACTCCAATTTCAGTTTGTCAAGTTGATTGAACCCCTGAACTTTGCGGCAAAAAAAAGGAAAAAATACAAGAAGAAATAAAATAACAAAATAAAAATAACAAAAGTGTGTATGCGAAACCTACCTCAAGTCTAATTAAATTATACCCAGAAAATGGTAAAAAGAATTCCCAAACTAAAAACACAAACATGACGAAGAACGGAGAAGAAAAGAAAGAATTAAACGTTTTTTTCTTGTTATTATTTTTATAATTTCTAAAACTATATTTCAGATGCAATGCCAAATTAAACATTAAACATCACATATTAAAATTTAAATAAAAACTTATTTCAGAACTCGCTAAATTTTTGTATAAACAAATTTACGTTTAAAAAATCCTATTTTGAAAATTATAATTATACAAAATAAAACATTTGCTTATTCGATTCGTAAACATTCCAGATGCAATTTTGTATTCAAGATTATCAATTATATTTAATCACTATTAAATTATGCAACAAGGAACTCTTAAACAACAAATGTATACCAACTGTGCCTGATTTTTCCCACCAACTTGTAATAATCGAAAAATTAAATCGGCAATTCAACAAAAATCATCAGGTGGCCACAAGAAAACAAAAAGAAAAAACTGCGCAAAGTTCTTTGCTGTTTTTACAATTTTCACCGCCCGCCGATTCGCTGATTCCGTTACGTTTCGCTTTGATTTCCATTTCCACGTTTAACCGCCCCCTTTATCACCTCTGCTTCGTCCCCTTCCGATTTCCATTGCACTTTTTGGCGCGTGCATTCCGCCCTGTGCCCTTTCCTCTCGCTCTCTCACCCTTTCACTCGCTTCAGTTGTCTTTCTCTCTTTCGCTCTTTCGCATTTTGTTTTGATTTCGCAACAAACGCAACACAGCAAAAAAATGTACTGTGTGCATTACGACTGGCTGATACCCTGTATTATATAATATACTGCAAAAGTCATTACAACACCTTGGAAAATTACGATTTATGCAGCATTAATACATTATTTACTTTCACCAAAACTTATTTTTGAACTTTAATCAAAATTGTTTAATATTTTAATTAAATTAATTTATATATTTAACATATAAATGACAAAATGGATTTAAAATTGATACACCTCAAAAATTGCACTGAAAGCTATAAGTGCAGTGGCAAAAGAAAAACAACAAGTTGGCGCGCATTTTGCGAGCTTTTCCCGCCAAGTTCGATTTCAATAAGTTTTGAAATATTTTGGTGGTTCGACTTTTGCGCAATTAATTTTTGCGCGTGTTACTATTTTTTTTTTGTTTTTTTTTTCTTTCTTTCTCTTTTTATATGCATTTTTGCCAGCAAGGAAAATTGTGCAAGAGGAGAAAGACCAACTGCGTAAATAAAGACAACTAGTGGCGCGACGTCATTGAGTTTCCACTTCCAGTTTGTCAAGAATTCGACGAGCTTTCATAAAATGGACGTAGTGCAACCAGGATCACTATTTTAATCAAAATCGTCTATATAGTATAGAGATGATATATCTAAATTTTGTATTAAAACAATATTTACATTAAAACTATATTATTATTTTTATTGGAACAAAAAAATGTCTTGGTTCTTTCCTTTCAAAAGATTTTTTTTAATGTATTTTAAATTAATTTTAATTATAATTTAATTGTTAGAAATATTTGATATTATTTTCTTCATTAATTTAAGCTTTTACTTTTTTTTATAAAGCTTACAACTAACTTTTAAAGTTTAAGCATTTTTTCAAATAATATTAAAATATTTCGAATATATTTAAGCGCATCTCTAGTCATAGTTTTACTTGATATTTAACGGTTTACACGTGCATCAACAAAGTTGTTTTAACGGCGACGTTAATGTATGCTTGTAGTATGTATATAGTAAGTAGTACTACCTAGTATATGTAGTAGCTGATAAGGTGGTCTAGAGGCGAGGACAGGTGTGCTTTTGTAATTGTAATGGCAATTCAAATGCTATAGTCTGGTTTTATACTATATGAATACCGTTATGCTCGTGGAGGCCCGAAACGGTCGCCCATTGATAACGTGGAGTAATCGTAAATTGCATTTTTGCGCACTAGATTTTTTTTCAGCAACATTGTAGCTATCTTAAAAATTTATTTATTACATTAGGCACATTTAGAAATGCTCTTTTAAAATTAAATAATATATGTAATATATAATTTTTTATTCCAGTTAATGTTAAAATTGATTCGTTTTGAGTGTTTACATTCACTCAAAAAATTTAGGAAGCCTTTAAATTTTTTGTCAATCGAATTTATAAAACTATTTCCGTTTTTTTTTTTTTTTTGCATTATTTTTTATTAGCCAAGTGTATTTATTTTGCACATTTTCGATTGGGTAATATAATTTACCACTTTTTAGGCGCCTTTCGTATCAGAAATGATAACGCCTGTGCAAACCTTCAATAATAATTTATTTGAGGAGCTCAGTACTCAAGTATTTTGGCATAACTGAATCATAGGCGCAATTATAGACGCAAAACCCCACCCAAGGTCGCGATTGTAAGGCGAGGATTACCTTTAAGGCTGTGTTTTTTTTGTGTCTATGGGGACTATCCCTTGAGAAAATTATTTACTGTATTTATGTACAGTCTAGGCTCAGGAAAAGTTCTAACTAACTGTAAAATACTTCACGCAGAATTAGTGGATTAAGAACTTGGGTAACACGATTACAACAATTATTTCCTTACATTTAGAGACTCTATTTTCGCAAAGAATCGTGTTGCATCTTGTTTATTTTCAAATCCCCTTTCCAGCTCATTCATCATTCATCGCGTTTATTTATGGCGCCTTCTCTGTCGCTCCCCACCTATTTGTTTTACTCTTTCCTTCATTTGTTTTTCACATTTTCCACTCGTTGACACATTTTGCAAATATTCAAAGAGCATGCAAGGATTACACCAAGGTGTTAAGGCAGCCGGCACTAAAGACAGAAGGAGAAAGAAGAGGAGCAGAGCGGCAGCTGCAAAATCAACGAAAAAGCACTGGGCGCAGAGGAGGAGGAGACGGAGAAGGAGAAGGAGCTGGCAATCGTTGAATGAGGGGAAGGAGACAACGCAAAAAAAAAACAGTACGAAGACGCTGGTACAGTTGCGCTCACACATATGCATACACATGTACACAAATTCGTTCACATTGAGAAGAAACTGCAGCGCGGCATTTTTATTATTTATTAATTTAGCGAAAAGCAAAAGTCGCGACTTATTTATCTTTACCCATTACCCCCCACCTTCTTAGGCCCTTTTGCTTTTGCTTTCGCCTAACTGCACTCAAAACAAAACGAAGAACGACAGAGAGAGAGAGAGACGACGTCGAGACAGACAAATAAACACAGCTAGGAGAAAGAGCAAGAGCCAGTTGAGCTCACCGCAAAAGCTCGCTGTAAGCTCACAAGCTCTCACTTGCCATCCCGTTCTGCCGGCTATTTATTATTATTTTTTTTTTGCCGGTATTTCATCAACGCTTGAAACGATATAAACTGACTAATTATAGAACATTTTGCAAATGCGGCCCAAAACAAAAGGTGGGCAGAATGGCGGCCAAAACGGAGTGGGGCGAAATTGGGGGAAAACAGGCACAAGAAGGGTGGCCAGGAGAAGTCAGGAGAGGAGCATCAAATCTGCGGCATCCGAGCGATGGAGAGAGGGAGAGTAAGAGATAGAGAGAGAGAGCAGAAAGAAGAGAGAGAGAGTGCAAATTGAGTGAGTTTTTTTGTTTTATTTATTCTTAGACTCAAAAAATGTTGCAGCAACATGGCTGACGGTGGTTTTTGGTGTGTAAAATATTAAAAAACAAAAAGAAAAAAATAAAAAATGGGAAATTGGAGCTTTATGCTGTTAAAAATGTAAGATTAGATGTTAAATTGGCATGGCTGTTAAATGTACTTATTTATATTTAGAGTTTTAGCTTGGCTTACCATGGTTGCCGAAACATTGTTTGTAGAGACAAAGCTGCCCAGCCTTAGCAACATTTCCAATAGCGCAACATTATAAAATCAAGAATTAATTCATAAAAGTTTAATTTTATTGTTTTTTAAATGTTATTTTATTTTATTATTTTATTATAATTATTATTTACAATTTAATTTTTTCATTTCTCACTTTTCTTTCTAGGAAAATATTTGCAAAAGTTTATTATTTTTACATGAAGAATGAAATTAATTGTGTGTTTTGTTGTTTGTTTTTTGGTGTTAGTATTTTTTATTTATTTAAATATTTGTATCTAATGCCTCCCCCGACACCTATTGCGCCTTACCTGCTCTTTTATGGATCCCCAAATGCTTACCTTTCACTCTCGCCTTCACTTTCCCTTCGAATTCATCCCCAAAGCACACATTAAATAAGGTTTTTTTTGGGGGGTGGAATATAAATTCGTACTTAATGTTGTTTACCCACCCCCGCTGTCCCTCAATTAAATTTAATTCAATTAAATTAAATTAATTAAAGTTGGATCAATGAAATGTTCCAAAGAACAAGTTTTGAAATGGGTTAATTTTTTAGTGATTAAAGAAGTATTTTTTTAAAAGGTAAATAATTATGTTTAATTGCATATTTATATATTTAAAAAATTAAATTTAATATTACAAATCAATTTTTAAAAAGGTTTACAAGTTTCAATTAATAATTATTATTTTAATCAAATTTAGGATTTTTATTAAAAGAAATCAATATATAATTATGGCTTTTTATTTTATATTATTTATTATATTTGTAAATATTAAATATATTAGTATTATATTGTATTTTATTATATATATTGTATGTATTACATTGTATTTTATATATATGATTATTATTATTTTATAGTATTAAATATTAATATATAAAATATTTATATTATTAAGCAAAACAAAACAATTATTTAAAAGATTTTAAAAGGTTTTTTATATATTTTTAACATATTTTTATGGTTATAGCTGTGTGTTAACAACCGAAACATGAAAGAATTTTTTTATTTTAAATTAAAGGTAATGTTTATTTATTATTATTATTATTATTATTATTTAGTTTGTTTATTATTATTATTTTTTTTATTATATTTTAGTTTCATTTAAAAATTACTTGAATTCATTTATAAACTTTTCCTCCCAATTTTTATTTATTGATTTATTTATATTAATTTGTATATATAAATACTTAATTCCTTTGTTTAAGTACACTTTTTATCCTGACCGAAACATCCTTTATTCCTTGTTGTTGTTTTTTGTTGCCATTTTGCGGCTGTCTGCGAATTTGGCACAAATTTCCCAGCACGGGGGGGTGGTGCCGGAAAATGGGGCGTGGCATGGCTGTCTGCGACCTTCAAAACGGTAATCAAACCCGGGCGCAGCAGCAGGAGCGGAGCGAGAGCAAACTTGCCAGACGGGAGGGGCACCAAAAGGACATTCAACCGCAATCAGGCAGGAAAAGCGCGGCAAGAAGAGGAGCCGATGTGTGTGTGTGTGTGTGTGTGTGTGTGTGGAGGCATTTAGGAGCCAGACAGACACTTCCACTTCCATATCCTCTTCTGCTGCTGCTGCGTGTCCTGCGCAATCAAGAAAGTCTCCAAAGGATTTCAGCGATTCCAGACGACGCCATCTTGCCGCCCAAGGTCACGCCCTTGTGCAGGGAGAGAGAGTGGGAGGTAGCGGGTGCGGCTGCATCCTCCCACTTCCCTTATTTGTTTTCCTCCCATTTTTCCCCAGCATTTTCCGCCATTACTTTTTATTTTCCCGTATTTACTTTCCTTGATTTTTTTAGGGAGGAACTTTGCAAAAAGAAGTGCTTGTTATTTTGCTATTTTATAAATTTTTATAATATATATTTATTAAGAATATTAATTATGTATTAAATATTTATCACATAAAATATAGATATCATTTGTAGATTCACTAAATATTTTGATTGAAACCATTTTGTAAGTGTTTTGTTTTGTTTTCTTTTTCAAAATTTGGTATACAAAATAAATATAATATAAAAGATATAAATCTAATATAATATAAAACAATATATATTAAAATAAATACAAAATAAAAGAATATAAGGTATAAAAGAATATATATTAAAATATTTATGACAAGTATAATAATTTAAAATAAATTAAAAGGTTTATTTAGTTGTAACTTTTACACAAACTTTAAAGGTATTTATATTAAACAAATTTCAAAATAAACGCTATGTTTTTCAATTATTTTTACCTTTTTTTATATGTTTCTAAATATATTTTTTTATCTGTGCAATATGTATGTTTTATTTATTATTATTATTCTTTTTTTTTTTTGGGTATAAGGGCATCACGGCTCAAGGTCACGCCAGCTTTAAGGTCATGCCTGGGGCGGGCAGGTTAATGCGATGCGTCTGTGTCGGGAATTCGGAATTGGAATCGGAATTGAAATCGAAATCGGTAATAAAAATAAATAAATACAAAAATTGTATGCAAGAGAGGAAGCTTTCGAAAAGGTAAAAAAGGAAAAAAAAATCTGAAATAACCAAAAGAAAATTGGGAAAACCTTTAATTAAATGTAATATTAACAAGTTCTTGAAGTTTAGTTTTATTTTTATGAAGAAATTTAATATATAAATAAATCAAATCAAATAACAAATACTTGTTGTTAATAAATATTTAAATAATATATAATAATAAATCAATATTAAATAAATTTAAATAAAGATGTCTTGAAAATAACACTAAACTTCAAGAACTTGCAATTATTTAATATTTTGTAAGTCATTGTTTACCTTTAATAAATATATACATATATTTAAAAATAACTAAATACATTTTCTCTAACTTTTTAAAGATTTCTTGCTTAATTTCCAAAAAAAAAGAAAATTAATTCAACTTTTATCACCTTGTCGAAATAATTTGACAAACATTTTTTTAACCCCAAAAAAACTAAGCATAATCCGATTTAATTCATTTTAATTAATATTAATTAAATTCATTAATTTTATGTAATCTTTAAGAGTTGTAAGATTATTGGGGCTACCGCTTTCCTTTGGAGTTTTCCCTCATTTCCCAAGTCCTCCGCCGACTGTTAATGTCCCCAGAATTTTCTTTGTTTTTCCCCCAAAATCATGATGCACTTGTAATTTTTTTTCGGGGGGAGAAAGTGCCGAGATACAAGTGGCACAGGGCACTGGAAAAAAAAGGACCCACTCGAGTGAAGAAAACCCAGAAGAGTTCCGAAGCGAAGAAGCCGCCGCGGGGGAAAACAATCAACACCAAAAATGAGGGCCAGGAAAATAATTAATTGAGGGATTTCAAAAAGAGAAATCGACTGGGAGATACCTTAAATAATTGTATTTTTAATGTATTTATTGATTATAATTATATTATATTTTTATTGATTATAAGTAATATAATAAATTAGAAATAAATGAAATTAAAATAATTAATTAAGGAATTGCAAAGGGAACTCGACTAGGAGATACTTTAAATAATCAAAAAGTAATAAATAAATAGGAAATAAATAAGAAATAAATAAGAAAACAAATAAAGAAATAAATAAGATATAAATTATATATAAACAACAATTAAATAGTAAGTTAATATTTAAACCGAAAATATATAATAAATATTATGAAATATTTTCTAAAGTAATTAAAATACTTTTAAAAAAAATCTGTATAACATTATAATCGTTTTATTTACTTGCTTAATTAATTTCCAGAAAGTAAACTTTAATGTCGTTTCCAAGAATATAGTTTTAGGTACAAAATAAATATTATATATACTTTTATTGCTAGAAATTATTAATTTCTTAAATTAATTTACATAGTAGATTTTTAGGAAGAAGCTTTAAAGATTATTTTAAAGAAATTAAATTAACTAATTAAATAGAAACATAAAATAAGTTTTCTTTATAATAACAAAATTTGTAAAAATATAAAATTTAATTACATTACAAAATAAATGTTTTATATATTTTATACCTAGAAATGATTAATTTTCCTAACGAAATCTAAATATAGCTTTTTAAGAAGAAATTTTAAAGATAAAGATTTTATCTTAAAACAGGTAAATAAATAAGAACATAAAATCATTTCCAGAGGAAACTATACATTCTTTATAATAAAAGCATTTTTTATCTGAAATTTTTATAAAAGAATTTAGTATTAGAATATAGTACTCAATAAATTTATTTTATATTATAGAATTCGTAAAACTAAGTTATTAAATACGAACACAAATTGATTTCTTGTGAAAACTACTAGAAAAGAATTTTTTTATATTAATATTATTTAATTTTAATTAAATTTAATTTAAATTTTTTTAATACAGTATTCAATAAATTTATTTTAAATTTTAGAATTCGTTAAATAAAGTAATTAGAAAAATATCAAATTATTTTTTGTGAAAACAATATTTTTTTAACACAAAATGATTTCTTGAGAAAACTATATTTTCTTTATGGGAAAAACATTTTATAATTAATATTATTTACATTTTATTAATATTGTATTTAATAATTTTTGTTGTATTATTTAGAATTCATAAAATGGAGTAATAAAAGAACAATATTAAATTTTTTGAGGTGAAAACTATATTTTCTTTATAATAGAAACATGTTTTAATTAATATTTCTTGGGAAAAACTTATAAATTTTATTAGATTAATTAATTAAATAAAAATAGAACGATTTTTTTAATGATTTTTGTGAAAACTATATTCTCTTTATATAAAAAAATCTAAATTATTTCTTATGAAAACTAAATTTTCTGTTTAATATAAGAACTCCATTTAGAATTCAATAACTAATATTTTATATTAAAAAAAATTCATTAATATAATTAATAGCAATTATTTGACTTCATTTTGAGTGTTTTGAAACTCCCTTAGACTCTCCTCCTAAGGGGTACCTCTTAAAAAATAAATAGAAAAGGGACCCCAGGGTGGAAAATCATAAAGAATGGAATGGGAGGGAGGGAGGTAGTGAGGGATGGGGGACCTTCGGCGGCTATATACCTGCTGCTACTTCGATGCTCCTCCGGCACTTCTGTGCTCTCAAGACCCCCGACGTCTCGTCAAAGTTGCACTTGAGGTTATCGTCGAGGGAAAATCATTAAACACACGCACGATAAGCGGGAAAATCCAGAGCTCTTCACTTCTAAAACTAATATTTTCCGCTCTCCGTCTCTGCCGAGATAATTTTCTTGTTTATTTTTGGATAACAGCACACATACATACATATATACTATACTGTATATATATATATATTTTCTTCATTTTTTTTTTTGATTTGATTTTTTTTTCGCTTTCCATTTCTGTGTTTCTCTGTTTGCTCTCTGTCACTCACGTCTGGCCGCCAAGAGCGTGACCTTTTACAGAAATATCAGCAAAGTCCCTTAAACTGCACAACGCCAGAACGGATACAGATGCACTGAGAGAAAAGTATTATTATTTGCATATATATTTATAATAAAATAGTAAGCATGTGAGCGTTATAAGTGCAAGTCATTAAGAAGAAACTAATCTAAAACTTACTTCTTGCATTTTAAAACGTATATTTAAATTAAAAACTATTTAAATAAATATTTAAAAGGTATATTTTAATTAAAAAAGGTTTAAGTAAATATTTTAAAGCATGTTTTAATATAAATAATATTTAATAAATATTTATAAAGTATATTTTTAATTGAAAATTTTTTTAATAAATATTTGTAAATTATATTTCAATTGAAAATTGTTTTAATAAATGTTTATAAAAAATATTTAGTTAAAAATTATTTTAATAAATAGTTGAAAAGTATATTTTAATTTAAAATGGTCTTAATAAATATTTATAAAGTATATTTTAATTGAAAATTATTTAAAAAAATAGTTGAAAAGTATATTTTAATAAAAAATGCATTTAATAAATATTTGTGAAGGTTCTTTTTAATTGTCAGCATTATTATTAAATATATTTTTTTTAAGAATGATGTTATTCATTATATATACTTATTATAGACTTACCAATAGAATTAAAATATTAACTATAAAATTTTAAACATATTAAAATATGTTAAATATATATTAAAATATATACATTTTTTTCTACAAAATATTCTTTAAGAAGAACTTTTTGTTTGTCTCTAAAATTTCCAAGAATTTATAATTTATTATTATATGTAAAACCCGTTTAAATACATATTTTCATTGCTTTAATTTAATATAAATTAGTTCACATATGTAATATTAAATAATATTCATATTCATATAAATAAAAATATATTTCCTCTATATATATTTTTGCTCAGTGTATAAATATTTCGTATTTGATGGATATTTTTGGTCAGCCTTAGATGCGTTTTTTTTTATGTTTTTGTCTTAACAAAATTAGAAGCTGCAGTTTCTTGACACAACTTTGGGTCTGTGGTAATTTTAGCCCACCTGGGGTCGCTCTTCCTCTTTTCATCTATCTATATACTATTTATATATATATCCAAGTATATATTATATGTATAAATCCCGCCACTAAATTCCTGGGAGTTTAAATAGGAAGTCGAGGTAGATATTTAAGTCAATCGATCGAATTGTATGCCAAAAAGCAAATGAATACAAAAATAATTTAATTATCTTCAAAGTTGAGTGAGTTATTTTATTTATTTTATTAAATTTATTTGTTTTATATTATTTTATAGAATTTTTTAAGTGTTTTCCAAAGGTTATTAAACCCTGTAATTAATGTTTAATAATTAGTAATAATATCTAATATATAATAAATAATTATAAAATTACAATATTATATTTAAGATATTTGCTAAACATATAAATATTTATTGCCTGGCAATATCATGTCAAAATTATGAATTAAATGAAATATTAATGAAATATATTTTGGTTTGACTTGTTTTAATAATATTAAATAAAATATTAAATAAATATATTTCGACTTATTTTCAGCTACCGTAAATAATAATTATTGGGAAAATTTTTTAGTTAAAAAATCAACCAGCTAAAATCCACTTAGAAAAAAGGATAATATCATTTGAATCCTTTTTGGATAATTTATCTATTTCCGAGATATTTTTTATATTTAAGAGTTTTACAATATTTATTTATGAATAACAATAATTAAAATTTAGATATATTGTATAAATCAATAACGTTCATTATTTTTTGGCAAAAAAATAAAAATCAACAGTAATGATTATTTTGGATTTTTCTTTTTTTGCTCAAAATAAAAGTCTTCATTAATTACAAGAAGTTTATGAATTTTTCGGCAAGTTTTTAACATGTCCTTAAAGAGGACATTTGAAGGATAAATTTTGTGCTACAAACTTGCCAAAAAAATGCATGAACTTCTAGTAATTAATGTTAACTTTTATTTCAAGCAATAAAATAAAAATCCCCAAATAATCATTATTGTTGATTTATATTTTTTTTTGCTCAAAAATAATGAATAAAATTGAATTTTATAATATAACTCAATTTTATTCATTATTAATGGTCCGAAGAATACAAATGAATGCGTAATCAATGTCACGTGATCTTTAAAACAAAACTTGTAATGATTACGGTCCCTGCTTATACTTACTTTATTTTACTATTTATTTATAAAAGCATATAGCTATACTTCCGGCATTATAGCCGCCTGATTCCAGCACGTGCGCCTATCCAGAGATCAGATCCCATCTCTATCTGAAGGGTCTCGAGTGTGAATCCCCCCGCTTGCTAATTAAGTTTCTTACCGCAAATGGAATCGTGCGTATATATATATATATATATATGTAGAAATCTGTATAATATGCCTTAGAGCAATATCTATAACGGTGCGAATGGAATCTTATCAATTGTCAGACACTTAAGTGGCTTCGTATAATTCAAACTAAACTAAACTAATTTACTATCACTTTTTGGGGAAACGTTCTCCCGCAGTGAAATATTTCTATTTTATTTGAAGGTCTTTCGGTTGCCAAAGCAACACTACAATATATATATATATATATATTTGTATAGTTGTAGTCTATATAGTTGTTATATATATAGTTTAGTTATCAATCAAGGTCTGTATCGCGCGATTCTGCAAAAGAAATAAACGCTGAGCGTTAATCTTTTGGCATACGCTTCTTTTTTTTAATATTCTTTTTTAATTTTCTTCTTTTTTTTGTTCTTCTTCACATTTTAAACATTTTTTGTTGTTATTTTTTTTTGCGCCTCACGCATTTTATTTCGCACTTTTCCACGCAGAGCTTTTGATTATATTAATAATGCCAAACCATAAAAAACCTCAAACAGAAATAACAATAAATTTTAGCCCAACGCCCGCCAAGGTCAGAAACAGGCACACCGAGGGACAAGTTTTTTATTCTGCTGTTTTAGTTTTTTTTTTTGGGTTTTTTTTGGAGGTAATTCTAACTATAATACTCCGGACTTACCTTAGTCGCAATCAAGCAACGCGTTATCAGCGGTTAAGTAAGTGCCAACTTAACCGATCTTGGCCAGTTAATAAAGATATGCAGCGAGACTTACTAGATTTACCAGATGATGACTTGAACAAATAGATTTTAGTGGGGTTTTCCATAAAAAAAGATTAAAATATGTATAATAATTGTTTAGGAATTTACTTAATATTTTAAAAGGGTTTACAAAATGGGAAAAAGGTAAATAAATATTGTTGAAATTTGTTAGAGATAGAATGAAAATTAAATTAATCTTAAATAGATATCAAGATAAGAATAAATTTATTAATTATGCAAAATATATAAATAAAAAGAAAAGAGTTTAAATAAAAATATTTTAAAAGTAATAAAATGTAAAATGTAAATTGAATGATAGATAAATATGCCTAAAACTAATACAAAGTCGAATTAATCTAAAATAAGATCAGAATCAATTTATTAAATGCTAAAAATATATAAATAAAGAGAAGAAGAATTTTAAAAGAGAATCAAATTATTAAAAAAAAAAAATAAAATACTAAAAGGAATTTAATAATTAATAAGCAGTCTGACCAATCATATAAACTTTGAATAAACCCAAAATAAGTATTTAAGGGGATCAACACAAAATGATAAAATACTAATAAAAACATACACCAATTTTAAAATAAAAAAAATTATATAATTAAATGTATTTTAAATTAGTAAAAGAGCTAAAATGTAAATTAAACAATGAATAAATATAAATATGGAATAAAACAAACTCAAATTAATTTGAAATAAATATTAAGATCAGAAAAAATTGATTAAATATAAAAAATAAATAAATAAAAAGAAAAGAACTTAAATAAAAAATTCTTGAACGAATTTGAATATAAATTAAAAAATGAATAAATATGCTAAAGATTGGATAAATTTATTAAATGTTAAAAATATATATACAAAAAGGAGAATAATTTGAATAAAAACATTTTAAAAGTAATAAAATGCTGCAAGGAATTTAATAATAAATAAAAAGTGTGAAAAAGCATATAAATTAAAAAAAAGAAATAAATAATAATAATAATAAAATAATAAACACAAATTGATAAAACACTAATAAAAACATACACAAGTCTTAAATACAATTTTAAAGTGCAAGAAGGTTTATTCAAAAACGAATAAATATACCTACAAGAAAAAAAAACTTGTAAATTAATTCAAACAAAATATTAAATATAAATATATTGAATATTTAATACTATATAAATATTAAATTAACATTAAATACTGCAAATTAATATACAAAAAGTAGAAGGACATTAATAAAAATATTTTAAAATTCTTAAAGGTTACTTAAAATGAATTACAAGGAAATATTATTAATATTATAAATTGGTTGGTTTAATATTTAACAAAACGAAAGTAAAAAAATGTAATTCAAAAGCAGTAATTTTATTATAACAAACTTTAAATATTTATAAAACCAAGTTCAAACTTAACATCTTCCTTATTTTTTATTCGATAACATTGATAGCCCCTTAAAAAATCTCCTTTCTTGACTCTCTCGTAACCGACGATCACTGGGATTCCATTCCCTTTATTTCATTTAACATTTTAAGAAATATTTCCAAGCTCATAAAAGACCACAACGAAACTGCTAATTAGTCAAGACAAAAAAAAAAAGAAGAAAATTTTGCGTGCAAAATATTGCAAAAAAAAAAGAAGAAAAGAAAAGAAAAAGCAACAAGCCAAAGGCGACGTTTAGAAGTTAATTAAGCAAATTGGAAGAACAAAGGCCCACCAGAAAAGGGGCAAGAAAGGGGGATGACCACTCAATATGAGGCGAAAGATTAATGATCGGATCGAACCGAGAACCCGAAATAAAGTTTCTACAAAATAAAAACCCAAAGAGCCATGGGAAAATGCGAAAAGTCAAAGCCAACGAGAAATTAACTTCAAGATATTATTATTATTATTTTTAAAATAAAATAAATACATGAAAAATATAAGGAAACTAAATATATTTTGTATATATTTTTGAATTTAATAAAAAGCAAATACAACTTCCAAAATAAATTGGAAATAAAATCTTAAATAAAATAATACATATTAAAAACCTTAATATATATAATATATATAATAATATATTTTTTTTATACATACAAACTTGTGGCGAATGTGAAGAACAAAAGAAGGAACGCCAAATAAATTAAAATATTACATCGCTTGACCATGAACCTCAAATCTATTGTTATTGTTTATATTGTCATTGTTGTTGTCGCACCAAACGCATGAATCAAGCACAGTGGGACCAGAGCAATTTTTGCAGAATAATTCAATCAAATTATTAAGTACATACATCAAAATGAATACATGTACTTGGGAACTTTGGTTAAATAAAGATTTATAATTAAGCGATTCATAATTTAAATAAAAAACTTATTATTTTTATTTTTTTTTTCTGATTCAAATTTGTAAAATTAATTGTTTTTATTGAATGTTATAATAAGAACCTTCTTAGCTTATTTAAAAATATTTTTTTATTATAATAATTCCATAATTTGTAAAAATGAATAAAACTTATTTATTAAAGTAAATTAATAATTTACAATAACTATTAATTTATAAAGCTATAACAGATTAATGTAACTCTTTAACTCTATTATATATTTAAATACAAATTTTAGACTTTTGTTTTATAAAATTGTGCAATAAATTGTTTTAATTAATGTTATATTTAGAACCTTTTAAACTTGTGTTAAAAAATATATTTTTTTACTTAATTTAAGCAATTAAAGTCTTTGTTTATTAATTTATTTATTAAAGTTCTTTTATGATTTATAACAATTTTAAATTTATAATAACTTTTAATAACTCTTCATAACTCTTAAACTTAGAGTGTACATGTAAATCCCAATTTTTAATATAAACTTTTTAGACTTTTCTTTTAATAAAAAAATGGCAGTTAACTATTTTTAATTAATATTATATTAGAAATCTTCTTAACTTGTGTTAACGTATTTTTTATAATTTGTAATAAACTATTTATTTATTCATTGATTAAAGAAACTTCTCTTCTAATTTATAATAATTTTCAATTTATAAAACTACAACAGATTATAATAACTCTTCAACTTAGAGTGCATTTTTAAATATATCATTTTGTAATGTAGATTTTGAGATCACGTCACAGTGTGCCCCTCCAAAATTCACACATTCCCTATTCCCCCGGTCAGTCCCCCGATTTGTGCCCCCGAAGCTATCCATTCAAAGCGATCGGCAGTTGATCAATTGGCACAGCCATTGTTTGGGCACTCGGCAGGCGGAGTGTGGCCCAAGTTGCTCGGTGGTCCAATCCGGTTCGCAGCCCTTCACAAATTATGCACGCAGAGAAAATTTTGATTACAATTTATTGCACCTAAAAGATATATTATAATTTCAATATTTACATTTATTTTAATAGAATTATTTAAGCAGTTAAAATAACAATTTTTAATCACAATAGCAGAATATATACCGAGAGGAAATTTTGATATACAATAGAGCAGGAAATAAATCGATTTTCAGTAAATTGATTTTATAATTAAAAAAATGAATCGATTTAAATCGATTGAAATCGAAAATCTTTACTTTATTTCGATGTTTAATATATATGTAAAAAAATATACAATATATCGATAATATATCATTTATTATAAATCGATTTACAAATCTATATAATTTTTTGCTAATATGAAAAATAAATACAGAGCAACGTTTATATTGCTTTATATATATGGAATATATGTACAATAAATATATAGCAACAATTATATTGATTTCTATTTATATATATATAGAGAGATTATTGGTATATACAGTTTTTCTGTCATCTTTAATTCTACACCTTTATAAATATAAATATATATATTTTTGCCGTTTTTTTTATAAACATTATAATGGTAAGACAATCGGAAATTTATTTTACATTTTAATAAATATAAAAAAAAAGGTATATATATTTTTAAGTGATTAATATGTTCCCGTTTTTAGCATTTGAATTTATTTATATATAAATAATATTTATAAAAAATATATTTGAATAATATTTATAAAATATATATATATGTATATAATAGTGAAATAAATGAGAGAATAGGTCGCTGCTAACAAAAACTTATTACTATTTATAATATTTATGATATATTTATTACTATTTATAATATTTTTGAAATATATAATAATAATAATATTTTTTTTTAAATAAATATAAATTAATTGCCGTGTAGCTTGGGCCATATGGCGCATGACAAGTGTATGGAAATGTCCAAACAATCAAAGCGAACCGAACCAGTCCAGATCGATGTATCGATGCCCGGTAAAATCGGTAATATTACCACTGAAATCCACCGAATAATCCACTCTTCCGGGTAATGACTGTGTGTGTGTGTATAGTGTGTGTGGTGTGTGTTCTTGGCGCGTGACTGGTAATTCTTGCAGAAATTTCCTCTAATTAAATTAGTAAAGTCTTGCAACATAATTAGGGCTTACAAAATAATTTTTACTGCTTTAAAATTTAATGACAAAAAAACTAGAAGGAAGGGAAATATGTGTAAATATATACATATTATAAATAGAGTTCTAAATTTTCCCTAGAATATATCTTATATATTTTTTATATACAAATATTTAAGAGCATCTAAAATTCGAATCTCTTATGTAGTTCTCCAAGCACTTTTCTACATTTTGTTTAAGACCATTTTATCTAACAAAAAAAAAGAATAAAACACAAAAAAAAAGAAACCGAGTAGAAAGAAAAAATAAAAACAAAAAGAAGAGCAAAAAGTAAAAAAAAAAACTAAGTAAATGAGTAAAAACAAAACGAAATAAAAGTTTGCGGTTGAGTTTCTATTTTCCCACGCGCCGGAGCGGGTTAAGGAATATGAGATTGGAGTGAAGGGGGTAATGGGAGGGTTAAGCATTTGCTTACTTTTATCACATTTGTTGTTTTGACAGCTTTTCCACACACACTAACATACACACACACAGGCACACTCGATTAATTTATAAGAAGTTTCACGCACTTTGCCCCACAACCTTGACACGCATGACGAATCAGCAACAGTTTTACGATTTATATAACATTATTTCTTTATTTTGTTATTCAAAAGGTTATCACCCACTTGACCCCAGAGAGATCGGTTGGTTAGCTCTCTGATTTAGACCCCTTATTGATTGGTTGAAAGCTGCTTAAGATTAAATTAATGTAATTAACTTAATTAAGATGGAAAATGGTAATTGTACTTGTAAAGTTTGTAGATACATTAAGATAATTAATATATATATATAATATATATATATTTAATTGAGAAATTGACTTAATTAGGACTAAATTATAAAGCCCAGAGATTAAGTAATTAACTTAATTAAGACACCAAATGGCCAGAGTAGTCGTATAGTTTTTAGAATTTATTTTACAAATTTGACTGCCCCAAAAAGAAGATTATATTTACATTGATATAATATATATATAATTTATATATAATTAAATATCTAAGTAATTAATTATGGTTAGTAATTAACTTAATTACTAACTTAAAAATGCTAAAATACTAAATGTTAAAGCTAAATGTTAATAAAAACTTATATAAAGGCCAAATAAAAATGAAAAATGAAAGCAAAAAGTGAAATATATATAAATATATATAAACATTAAAATCATAATAATTTCCCATCAAATTAGATGAAAATTCCAAATTTAAAATACAAATTTATTTTTATATATATTGCCCATACAGATGATGACACAGCACATCACTTCTTAGGTAATCAGGCATTAAACTTAGTAATAAAATGCCAAATAACTAAAAAAGAAATCGGCGCGTGCAGAATGCCAGACCAAGACCTTCCGCTTGGCCCGACAATATAAATAAAAAATATAAAACGAAAATGACAAAACTGAGGGAAATGATTACGCTAGACTTAAGAAATATATATAAAAATTAATAAATTGTCTGCAGTCAGACATTCCGGGCTCCTCGAATTTACTTCTTGAGAACAGAAGTTCCAGAGTTCCCGTCCGGCGGAGTATAAATCGTTTTTAAATGGTAATTCAAAACGCAATGTTTTTTTCCTTTAGAGGGTTTCAAGTGCAAAGCTATATGTGTGTATATATCGTAATATCTGCTGATAGTACATATCGAAAAGGGCAATCGTAATGCGGCACTTGAAATAATTGCAAAAAACAAAAAACCAAAAACGAGGGCAGCTGAATTTAATTCACTAATTTTTAAGGCGTTTTATATATTTTTGATGGCATTTTCGACCTACTTTTAGGAAATATTATTATTTTGGAATATGCAATTTAAAATTTAATGAATATTTTTAAGATCATTTCTTACTAAACATTTCCTTTTTTTTGAATTATTTTTGTAAAAAGTGGAAATTATGAAATTAAAAAAATTTAAAATACAGAAAAAAAAATTAATTAAATAATTTTAGGTTTATTTCTTAGTATACTTTTATTGATATTTTTTTACGAAAGTATAGGATTTTATTTTTAAATTAATGGGAATTATTATTTGGTTTGTAAATAATTTTGTAAGAGCGGAAATTATGAAATTTAAAATGGTTTTATATTTACTTTATGTTGTGTTAAAATTTTAGGTTTATTTTTTGGAATTTAAAATATAAAAATTAAAATTTAATGTATAATTTTAGGATAATTTATTTATTTTTTTGCAAAATGAAATTAATTATGAAATTAAAATTGATGTAAGGATTTCTGTCGTGAAATTTAATTGAAGAAATTAAGAAGAGTAATCTCTATTAATAATATATATTTTAAATTTTTTCCCCCAAAATAAGCGAACTTTGTTTTTAAAAAATTTTGGAAAAGTGAAAATTATGAAATTAATTTGTATAGTATAGTATTTTAAAATATTAAAATAGAAAATAAAATTTAATGAATAACTTTAGGATAATTGTTTTTATTCAATATTTATTTTTATGTTTTTCCCCCCAAAATAAACGGATTTTGTTTTTTAACAGAATTTTGTAGATTGGAAATTATTAAAAATAGATAGATATATTTTCTTTGCATGGTTTTTGTTAAGTTTTAAATTTGTTTACTATTTTTTTGCACTCCCAAAAACCTTTATTTATTCCAAATTTCCTCTCACTACAATTTTCCCTCAATTTATTGTACATTTTTATTCATTTCATTTTCGCTGACTGTCTGACGGCCATGTAAAGTGATGTTTAAGCACTCGATAAATAAATAATAAACAATATTATTATTGTTATTAAATTACAATGCTGTCGGCGGCAAATTCGATATTCAATATTCAATAATATTATTTCTCCACCGATGTGAATAATGTAATTTTTGCTTAACTTGGATAAAGAATTCCTTTCATTCTGCATTCTTTTTTTGTGGCTAAAATTTTGGTCAGCTAAAATTTTGGCCAAGAAAAAGAAATAAGGAAAAAAAGAAGGCCAAGAGTCCAAGAAAATGTGGACTTAATTGCGCCGCAGACTGAACAGCACCGTGAACCGACGTCTCCTTAAAAACTGAACAATAAAAAAATGCTTCGAAGGCCATTTCTGCAGGAAATGTCACCTTATACGACACGCCGCTGGGAAATATTCGTTGACACTGCACATTATATAAAATATATATATTTATTTTGAATATTTTCATATTTTCCCTTCAATTTTCGATTTTCTACGCAGTTTGGATCGATATAAAGTGAAATAGGAAGCGAAACAGTTGAAACTTTTGGCATATATCTTATAGATATGTATATATAGATATATGCTGAAGCTTATACATAATTAAGAGAATCCAGAGATATCGCTGGGGCAGGGAACTCGTTTCCAAAGTTAATGGAAAATTTTTCACAGCTGATTGTTGCCAATAAAATGAGATAAAATTGCTATAAAAATGTCACCGAGTTCTGGGAAATGTGAGAACTTGATTATGAATCAGAAATGGATTTTAAATGGAAATCTCAGTTGGTTATTTAAAATATGAATGAAAATTTGATTTAAAGGTTGTATTAAAATTTTGCAAGAACATAAGCTTATTATTGGTTTCTATTTACTTTACCACTTTTTGTATTTATTTTTATTCTTTAATACTAAATCTTTTATACAACCTTAACCATTTTATTGATCTTATAGTTTGAAATATATTTATGTATTTATTTTATTTTATTTATGTATATTTTTATTTCCCAAAAACTACTTAGAAAACTATAAAGATTATTTTACGTAACTTAATTATGAATCATAAATTAATTTTAAATGGAAACCTTAGTAAATTATTAGTTAATTATTTATTTGTATTACAATTTGTTTAAAAATATATAATTTATTTTTGACTTTTAGGACTTTTAGAATTCATTTTTATATTTTAATATTTAACCCTTTTACAGCCTCAACTATTCATGTTAAAAATCTCTGGGTTTCAGATATCTTATTATGATTCTAAATTTTAATATATTTATGTATTTACCAAAAATATTTGTATCATTTTTATGTATTTCCAAAAAAACTATAAAGTTAAATTTACTATTAAAACTATTAAGAGTCTTATGTCAACTTTTCCCTAAATTTATATATTTAATTAGTTAATAAACACATTTTTACAGCTTAAACTATTCTTGTTAAATGTCTCTTTTTGTTCTAATTTTAAATATATTTATGTATTTCCTAGAATTATTTTTAAATAAACTTTTTTATTTCTCAAAAATTACTTCAAAAACAATAAAGTTTATTTAACTATTAAAACTATTCAAAATCTTTTGTCAATTCTTCGCCTAATTTATATATTTCATTAGTTAATAAACTTTTTTACAGCCTGAACTATATTTGTTAAATGTCTCTGAGTTCCAGAATTTTTATATATATATATTTAATACATTTATGTACTTCCCAGAAATTCTCAGAAAACTATAAACTTAACTTTACTATTAAAACGATTAACAGTTTCATTTTCTTTGGAAAGATCTACTTGGAAATAAATCACATAGTGGCCTGGTGACTAACAAATCGGGAATATATATACCCTGAACATAAAGACGTGAAAGATCACAGCCAGGGAAATTTTCCATACAATAAAGTAAAATGAATACATGAAACATAGAAATAAAAAGTGAGACCAAAATTAAAGGCACGTGTTGGCATAAAATATACAAAAAAATATCAAGACCATTATAAAAATAAAATAAGAAAAATTAAAATAAGAATAAGAGGCAAAGAAATTACTTTAAATAATAAATTAAACTCATTTCTGGCTGGCAGAATTAGAAAATAAAAATATTACAGCATTGAAAAAGTCATGAATTTGGTTTGTCTTTATGTTGATATATTTTTTTTGTTTTCTTTGTTGTTATTTAAGAGCTTTATTTTGTTGTTATTTTTTGACAGTGCTCGTCTTTAGTTTCGTTTTCTTAAGTACCAGGAGATACACTACACAGAAGAGGCCCGTCTTTTATGGTTCTTCGGGGAGTGGAAAGTTTGTATTGTTTTTTTAAGGTAGAAATAGGTGGGAAAATTTTGTGGATATAGACAATAATTTCACACATATGGTAATGAGGCTTACTGCCTTTTTTATCAGCTGTAAAATATGTAAATAAAGGCAGGAAAAATTTAGGGATAAATTTGAGTTTGCTGTAAATATATAAAAATATTTTTTACATTCCTTAAAATTTTAGAAATATATAAATACATGAGTTTTGCTTTTTAAACTATTTCTCTATATTTGTTTGCTTATTTATTTATTTACTTAATTTGTTGTAGGAGCTTTCCCCTTCGTTGTCATCTTATTAAGCATCAAACATCTTGGGAATATTTTTTATTTTTACTTTACATTTAGTTTTTTTTTGCCACTTGACAACTGCCTTTCAGATCATTGGCCCACCTTTCCTCCTACAAATACAAAAAGATACTGAAAAAAAAATTATATATATATAAAACGTTTTAAATATGTTTCACATGCGCCCAAGTTTGCGACTGGAAAGTCTTTAAAACTAATTTACGAGCAAACATTATGTATTTTGGCAGCCTCAAAGCAAACGAATAAAAAAATAAATAAAAGAAAATCCAACTTGAAAAAAAGGAAACAATAAAATTACTTGAAAGGACCGAATGTTAATTACCAATAAATGTCTGGAATTTAGGGAAGATTTTCAAAAAAGGAAAGGATGTGACAAGTTTATGAGATAATTTTAAATAATCAAAAGGGAGATGTTTTCTTTTAAAATATAAAACGAATACTTGTAGAATAAAGTTTCTTTCTTTATTACAAAAATGAAAGAAAGTCTGATTTAAATTATAAATATTTCAACTATATTTTTCCAATAATATAAAAAGAAATAATTGTAGAAGTGAGTGTCTTTCTTCTTTGCACAATTTGGAGAGTCTGTTTTATAATAAATAAATTATCAAATAATATAAGCCCCAAATTAATATAAAAATATATAAAAAAAATAAACAAAACACTTGCTTTTAAAGTCAATCAAAATCATTATTAAAATTTTCTCCTATATATGTATATTTGTAAATGAGTAAATGAAGTGGTCTTTTTCCGGCATAAATGGAGTCCAAGTGGGCGGACTGAGGAGGAGAAGGGGAAGAAGGAGCTGAGGGGTCGCAGTCAGGCGACAGAGATTTCTCGGTTTTAAAACATATTTATTCTGCGACATTTTGGCATCAAATCAAAAATTCGTACATAAACTATTTTTGAGGCGACAGGCACACGGAGGGGCATGGGGCAGGGGCAGGGGCAGAGGCAGGGGCGCGGAAAGTCAACGGCTGGCGACTAAAACGTTTTGTTTTGGATTTATGCGATTTTGATGGAATCACTCGCAGACAACGGCGACGGCGTCCAAAAATAAGTGTAACCAGGAAGCAAGGAGCCGGCAGCGGTCGTAGCGCCAAGGCAATGTGTTGAATGTGGCTCTGGTCACACTGTTTGAACGCAAAAGTTACCTGGAAACAAGAATAAAAAAAAAATAATAAATGAAAAATTTATGATTTTTCTTAAGTAAAGTAAAGTATATGCTATTTAAGAATTTAATATGCATTAAAAAACTGTAATGCTGTTATAATATAATGTAACAGTTTTAATGAAACATCTTTAGTTATAAAAAAATATATATTTTTTAATTTATATTATATATTATTTATTTAACAATTGTGTCATTAAAAACTGTAATACTGTTATAATATAAGATAATAGATCTAATAAAACATGTTTCCTTATAAAAAAATTATATCATTTATTTAAAAAGTTATTTAAATAAAATATAAACTCGCTCTTACTTAATAAATATATATAAATATATACGATTTTCAATTACAAGATTTAAAGCTACCCCCGCATACCCTGTACTTTAAGGTATATACATATATCCCCTCCATTTGGATTTGGAGCAACTCAAAATTAAACAAAGAACCGAATGGATTGAATAAATACACATTCGTATGACGTTTTTCCATGTTAAATACTTAGCACGGGCTAAAAATCTGGCCGAACAATAGACAAATGTCTCATGCAGCTGGCTCTCGGTTTACTTTGGATATATGCCTCTAATTTGTCTATTCTAAATTTACACCAACAACACGATCAACTAATATAATGGAGAACTGACCACCAGCGCCTAATTTGGTGCGAGGAAAAGATATAAAATAAACGGATTCTCTATTCCCTGCAAAGATGATGGGTTGGTGTGCAAACAGCAGCATCTTGTCGTTTACCATTATGATTACCATAGCTATTACCTGTGCACACACCTGGGATCCGGGGATCAGGTATAGGAAATCGGGTTTGGGATCATCATTATCTCGATTCCAACGATGATGATGATGATGATGGTCCATAAAAACTGTGCCACTGTCAACATTTGCATATCACTTTCGTTTCGGTCTCGTTTCGGTAATGGTAATATGTAACAAGCAAACATTGTTTGCCAGAAAAATAAAATAAATAAAGACAGAGAAAAACTAGTTATCGAGGATTGGACGAGAGCATTATTTTATTATCATTTACTTGGGGGAATATATAGTTTAGTTGAATATTATATAACATTATATTTTAGTTAAGCGAAGGAATTTTTACTTTATTCGATTTAGAGTTGATATTTAAGTATTAAATAGTGAAATAGTAATGGCAGAAAATAAATAAATAATAAATCGAAATGTATACATTCATTTCGATATTTGAAATGTATTTATTTCGATATATATCGATACTTTTTTGTATATGTATATGTATAAGTTCCGATACATGTGTTTTCCTGTATACATTTCGATCCATCGAAGTACATTGATAATTTTGTACAAACAGCGCTTTAAAAAAGCTAAATTTACGATAATCTGATAATAAAATTCAAGACTTTTTTGTAATATTTCATAACATTTGGTTACAAAATAGCGCAAGCATATCTTGGTCTTATTTTCAGTATTTTTGTATGTATTACAATTTCCTATTTTATTTAAATGAAGTCTAAAAAATCGCATTTTTTTATTTTTTAGTTTTATATTAAGATTTTTTGTCTTATATTAAGTTTTTAATTTAAGAATGCACTAAATCTTGAATAAAATTGTACTTTTCAGTGTATATATATCGCATATATCACATATCGATATTCTCGTTAAATTAATCTTGTTAAATTAATATTGTTAAATATATCAATAATCTTTTTAAAGTTATAAACACTTTGTTTTCGATATATTTGATTTCTCTTCTCGACGTACACATATCTTAAATAAAATTATATTTATCAGTGTATGTAATATATCGATATTCTTGTTAAAATGATATTCTTTAAAATTAAAAATACTTTTTTCGATATATTTGATTTAATTTCTTGATATACACACATTTTTACTTGAAGCAAGTTTTTGCAGCTATAGAATACATATAACATAAAATAATATATTTAATAATATATTAAAATTAAGGAAATATAAATATATAAGGACAAAAAATAAGTTTAACAATTATTTAATATAGTCGCTAATTTTATTATTAAATTCTAATATTAATAAAAAAATATATTTAAGAAATATTGTCATTACCAATCCATTTCTGTTAATGATTTTTCGTTTGTAACTCCGCATTATTTCTGATTTCAAAATCATTTTTTCCAACAGGTAAATCTGGGGTGTATCATATAGCTTCATTTTTAGCTTCTTCTTCTTCTTCCTCTTCGTATGCATTATAATTATCATTATCATGATCATGATCATCGTTTGTCGTCTTCGGTTGCGTTTTTTCGTTTTATTTGACAGACGTGAGAATTTTGTGAGCAAAGAAAGCGAGCGCACACAAAAGATAACAGAGCATATCTACTAAACATATATCAGATAGTATATATATAGAGACACACATACATAAACATATATAAATATATATGTATAGTTGTGAAGTGGAAAACCTTTCAGTGTGGAAATTTTAGAGATAGGAGAAATAAGACTCCAAAGAATACTCGAATTTTAGGTTGTTTTGCCTTTTTACTTGAGAAAAAGTCATACAGAATATATTTTGTTATAAATCAAATAAATTTAAGAATAATTTAATTATTAAAAATTTTAAACAAAGCTTAAAAAAGTGTTAAAATTTTTTTTTTTTCAATTCTAGAAGCAGCTGATATCACATCAAAATCGCTTGGCTGGGAATTCCAGATTGCAGCAAAGAAATGAGGGGAAAAAAACTCTGTTATCTCATAGATACAGCCAAGTATCTCACAAATATCAAATGTGGCTCAAACACACACATACACACACACTCATACTAACACACACACATGCTGCTCTAATTTCTTGATTACACTCGACCAGAGGCTGCATTGGGCCAAAACGGCATTTGTCCAAGGGATTAGCATTCCAAATGGATAATAAACAAACTGCAATGCTACACTGAGCGAAAATATTGGTGAACAAAAATTAGGGTTAAATAAAATTTTCATTGAGTTTGTTGAAATAATTATTTCAATTATTAAAGAAGATGGAAAAATAATTTATATACATTAATAAAGCAAAAATCAAGACACATGAAGAGGAAGGGTTTGGAAGAGTTTTTTTTAAAAGCTATATTTTAATTTTAAATTTAGTTTAAAATAAATAAAAACAATTTTTTAAGAATTTACTTAATTTAAATTCTTTAATTTCAATTTTTTATTAATTTAAAATCTTTAATTCTTAGATCTAAAATAAGTTTATTAAATGTATGTTATAAGAATCTTTAAAATCTAGTTTTAATCATCTTTTGAATCAGTTAATTTCTTTTTATATACTTTTAACTGTTCATATAAATCTAACTTTTTATATATTTGTTCTGGTAACTTAACTTTTTTTTTTCTGTGGATCTTCCCCCCCCCCCAACCCCTGTGTTGTTGTTTTTGTTTAGAGCTCTCGTCTATCGGTTTCGGTGGTGATGACAATCGCAATGATGATTACACAAGTGCGATGACAACCGAAAGTACGAGTATCAAAGAAAATGCAAACACTGAAATGTGTGTAAACAGAAATTTGATAAAAGAAAAGAGCAAGGAATACACACACACAGAGACTCTGTCGAGCTCAATGGAGTAGAAACACCCAAAACACACATCACACACACATGCGGATATGATTCTAGTAAATTCATTAAATATTAGCTCTATAAACTCCACGGCTGCGTCAGCGAATCGTACAAAAATAAACATTAAGAACAAAATTGAGAACTTCTCTAAGAGTTTTAAAGTGTTTTTAAAACGGCTTTGGAAACTTTAATAAGATAAAATATAATTATAAATTAGGGAGTATAATTAGCTATAAATTTGTGAAAAAATGTCTTAAAGATTGTGACTTATTTTTAAAGGTAGCGAAAGTATTAGTTTGGGAAATGGAGACTGATGCCGAGCAGGATTTCTGACTTCATAATATTGTACAGCCTTAAGTATAGTCTTTAAAAATTATGAAAAAAATATATATAAATGTTTAAAAAAGCATTTAAAATGTACAAATAACCGACCAGCTAGATTTTAATGTTTTAAATAGTATTTTACATCATTTCGAATTATTATTACTGATTTCTTAACATCCCACACTTAGAAATTCACTAAATATAGGTAAAAAATATAATTAATTAAATGAAAAATAATAATAATAATAATAATTATTATTATTTAAAATAATATTTAAGATAATTTTCATTAATGATTTCTGACTTTTTTTTTCAATTATAAAGGCTTAAATAAAATCCTTAAAATATAAAAAAGCACAAGCAGGGTAAAAAATTATATTTCTAAAATCAATTAAATTAAAAAAAAAACTATTTAACCGTTTTTTCATATTTTAAATATTATTTTATATAATGTTTTACTATTAAACCAAAATAAAATTGAATAACAATGAAAAATAGTACTTGGTTTTCATTGCTTTACGATCTACCCAAAATATTCCCTAGAGTAGAGCTAGAAATAAATCGATTTTCAATAAATCGATTTTTTCTAACAAATTAAAAAAATAAATCAATTTAAGCCGGTTAAAATCGAAAATATTTACCATACAAAAATTTGCGTTTTCTTAGGTCTAAATAGTAAAATCTTGCATATTCATGGAAGATTTTTATTATTATTGTTCTTCACATTTTATCTTTGGAATAAAATATTAACTATTGATTTTGCTTCCTTTTTAGATGACTTTGGAATTATAACACTTAATTTGCTTAATTTTTTTTCTATATTTTTAACAAATTACTCTTTACTTTAATATAAATTATCACTTATTTATAATATATATTTATATATAATTATTATGACATGTAAAGATTTGTGTTTATCTTTTTCATTTCGCTATCCAAAAAGTGTTGAAACTTTTTTGATTAAATTGATTTTGAAAATTTAAATCAATGTATCGAAAAATTGGGAAAAATTTATTAATCCATAGATATATATAGAATCAATTTAATTTCCAGCTCTTTCTTAGAGAGTTTTCCCCGTACCTTAGGGCTGGAAAACTCTTGGCTTCCTCTAACATAGCATTGCCTTTATGTTTAATAATTTTTTTATGATTGATTTGTGTGCGCTATTAAGATTGCATATCGATATCAATGGCGACGCGGGTCTTAAGCGTCGGAACCCCACCGACGACCGGCGACCGACGACCGCCATAAATGCGAGAGTCGCCCGGCGCGTAGCGGTGGACAGGTGAGCAGGCGAGCAGGTGCGTGTCGCGTTGCTAGGCCTACTTTGCTGCTACGCACCGCCGCCCCCTTTTTTTTAGCCCTCGCCCCCCCGTCCTGCTCTACCGAATGTCTGATATTCCGATCGGGTTTCTTCGCTCACACTCGCCTTGGTGACAAATTGGGTTTTAAGCCCTTAACTTCGCCTTTTTTTTGAGGGGGAATACGTGCTAGTTTGTCAGGGCAAAATTTACATTTTATCATTTAGCTGGAAGAAAAATTATTGTACTTTAATTCATAAACTTCTATATAAATATTTAATAAAAATAAAGTTAAGAGTTCAAGTCTTAAAGTTGTTAGAAAGCGAAAAATAAATAGAAATAAGTTTCAGGCTTGCATAATTTATTAATTTTTATGTAAGGAATAAGTACAATTTTATATTAAGTTCTAAACCCAATGTTTTATAACAAATTTATAGTATAGTATGATTTTTGATTTATGTAAAAATTATTATATATTTAAATAATATTTTTGTAAGGAATAAGTACAATTTTATATTAAATTCTAAACTGAATGTTCTGTAACAAAATTAAAATAATTTAACCAAATTTTGAGTTCAATAAACTTATAACCCTAAATTAGTCATTTATGCACATTAATTTAATATTAATTAAGGCACTTCTACTACAATAATGAATTAAATTACAGAAAATAAACATAAATATTAAAATATATATTTTTTATAATATTTTACTAATAATGAAACTAAGTTTGTGTTTCTTTAATTAACAAAATCCACTGGCATCTGTTGCTACCTCCTTAGGCTTATTAAACATTCTATAAATAAATATTTATGCATATAAATAAATATATTTATATATAAAGTATATAGTATAGTGTAGAAATATAATCAGAAATACGGCCCTTAATTTGTTATCATTTTAAATCAGACTTTCATTAATACAACGTAGAATAGAAATGCACTTTAAATATAATCAAATACTAATAAATTTAATAAGTTTACCATTTGTTGCTTGAATTTAAGCTTCATTTAATTATAATTAAAATTTAACATACATATATAAGGAAAGTGTAATTTAATTTAAACATATATATAGTTTACTTTTCCCATTCCTAGTTATGACTTTGCTCTGATTTCCTTTTCGAACTTTTCGTGCTTTTCCAATTAGCACTGAACTTTTCTCAACTTGCGTGGGCGAATCATAAAATTTCCCCCCAAAAAAAGAAGGAAAAAAAAACTTTATAAAAGAGATTAGTTTGCTTCGACACTTAGAGGTAATTAGTGCAGACTTATGTTATGTATAATGATTGGACTTGTTTCTCCGACTTCTCGATCCAACGTCCATGTGATTAGGGGCTTCGAGTGCGTGAGTGACTGACTACTTGTGTTATAATGTTATATATCCCCCGTACTCGGTACTGTGTGTACTCAGTACTTGGTACTCGGTACCAGAGCCCAGACCCCATTGAACCGTCAAAGGGTTTAGCCGTACACCTGAAAAAATAACTATATATATTTTAAAAAGTGTATTATTTAATTTAAAATTATAATCGAGGAGATGTTTTGTTAATATTTTGAGTTTGTAACTATTTAATATGAAAATAATAATCGGGAAAATATTTTGTTGAACTTGATATATTTTACTATTTATATATATTATATATAATTATAACCAAGGCAATGAAGATATTTTGAGGCAGAAAATCCCTTAAAATATATTGAATAAATTATAGAGCTTATTATCATACGAATAGAGTAGTCAACATTTATCGAATTTATTAGTATCTAAAAATATTGCATTTAACTTTAAGATATCGGTATTATCGATAAGTAGATATATAAAAATTTTGCTTAGTTTGATAACAAATTTAATTTATTTATTTAAGACATTTCTTTTGGGTCAAAGGGTTTCATCAAAAATAACGTTTAATATTTGAAATATTTTACTATTTAATACTAAAATTATAATCGAGGAAATATTTTGTTAATATTTTAAATATTTTGTTAATATTTTAAATATTTTACTATTTAAATATAATCAAGGCAACAGTTAAAATATAGTGAATAAATTATAGAGCTTATTATCATATGGAAAATGTTGTAAACTTCTATCGCAATTAATTAAAATCAAGAAATATCGCATTTAATTTTAAGATATCGATGTAATCGATAAGTACATATGTACAAATTTTAGTTAATTTGATAACAAATTGAATTTCTTTATTTACGTCTTTTCTCTTGGTTAGACTCAAAACAAAGGCATTTTTACTTGTATTCAGTCTTTCTTTTATCGATATATCCAGTACACTATCGATAATTCCTAATTAATATTTTTTAGTAATTGAAATATAGATTATTATATATATTTTTAAATTTTTTTTTTCAATAATATAAATTTTATATATCAATCTGATTATTATTTTTATCACGCAAATATTGCAACTCTAAAATATAGATTTTTAAATTTTAAAATCGATAAAGTTTCTATATTTTAGAAAAATCTTTATCTTAAGCTGTTTTTTAGTTTTATATTAATGTTTTCTGACTTGTCAAAATATAAATATTAAAATTTTCAAGAGAAATCAATACTTTTTGTTAGATCAAACATTTTCCCTCCGTGTAGCTGCCTAATCTAATCTCTCCCATAGCCGCCGTGCTTGACCTCGCCTCGGCTTAAACTATCGTTCAGAATGTAATAAAAATAATAATAAAAAAAAACAAAATTAAAAGTACCCACTCGGCGGCACTCGGGAACATATAGTATTCCGATCTGCTTGGTTTCGGGAGGGGAATAGAATTGAATTCATTGAACTGCCAGGCGAACTGCAGATAACCAGCGAACAGTTCTTGATTAATTTTACGACTCTGACATCAAATGTCAAGGCGTACTATAGCCCAAAGATGACGATTTTGAATGTGAACAGACTGAACAGAGAGTACAGAAATAGCTCCGATAAAATTTGGAAATAAATCTATGGAGAGGTTGTAACTTAAGTGATATTCTTACGGGTGTTAAATATTTGATATTTCAAAGAAATTGTTTGAAAAGAAGAACTAATATATAGGGGGAGAGATATATGTACAATATATTTAATATTAAATATTTCCAAACACTTTTGGTTTATTTTACTGTAAAGCAAAGCTAGTACATATCTCCAGAAATATTTTTACGTCAAGACATGACACATTCTTATCAGATTTTAATTTTCTTTCTTTTATTATTATTATTATTTTTTTTTGCTGTATGAAATGGACAATATAAAATACGATGTCCAGACAAATTAAAGTCAAATACGCACCGTAAATCATTCGGTGCCCTCGTGGCATCTACAAAGTGAGTATGAGTCTCTTTACGTGGCAAGTATCTATGCGAAATGGATTTCCTCGAAACAAAAAATTCGAATGGCGATAAGGCTGTGATTCAGCATAGGCCTATGGCCCTCTGATAGTTCATGGGAAAAGCATTTGAATAATTTCATTCCATTCCGGCTACGATTCTGATTCTGATTCGGATTCGGATTCCCTTTGGTTCGATTCGTTTCGATATTCAACTGGACTTGATTTTCGGTTCCATTCAGTCCAGTTTAGCACGCGCAAAGCGCTCGAAATTATTCACGTGAGAGAGGTTGAGCTGAGGAATACCAGAAATGCCGAGAAAATTCCAAATTGCTAAACGACACTAATCGAAGTTTTATTTAAATCATGAACCGGAGAGCCCAACGAGAGAATCCAATCTGGAGTTTGGCTTGGGGAAGGGAGGTTCTGTGTGGATCTCCGGTGTACCTGTGTGTTCAAGAACTTGGCCTATACAGGTGGAACAATGCACTGGGAACAAAAAGAGGGGGAATTATGGAAAGAATAATAAAGAATAAACCAAATAGTTAATAATAAAAAAAATAATAAATGAATAATAGTAAATATATAAAGTAAAAATATGAGGTATCTTTTGTGATGCTACAAACTAAAAGTTACTTGGGAAGTGCAAGTCCTTACAAGATATGCATTTTATTACAGAATATATTTTATGAAGTAATAATTATTACTGCATAATTACACTTACTATTAATAAGGATTATTACATAAGTTATTTAATAGTAATAATTATTACAACATAATTATAATTAATAGTAATAATTATTATTACTTCCTGAATTATAATTTATAATATATTTTAATTAAAAATAAAATGTATACCTTCGCTTCAAAGCTAGCCAAGCCAAACAAAAACTTATTTAAGAATTATAAGAGCTAGCCACAGAGATTATATTTTAAGTTGTTAAAATTTATAAAAATATTTTTATTGATTAATAAATTTTATAATTTTTGTTTTAAGCTTGGAAATCAAAAGAACTTTTAAGAAATAAATTGTTAAATGAGATTTTTAAAACAATTTCCAATATAAGCTATTATTAGAGTAGTTATAATTTTTTTAATATATATTCTTTTAATTGTTTACCTTTTGTTTTAAGTTGCAAGAAATGACTTCAGAGTTATAAGAGCTTGCCACACAAAACATATCTTAGGTTGTAAAAATAAATAATAATATTTTCATTGATTAATAAATTCTATACATTTTTTTAAGTTGCGAATTATAAGAAATATCAAGGAATAAATTGTTGCAAACGATCTTAAAAGCAAACTTCAAATTTAAAAAATTATTATAGTACTTATAGTAGTAATTTATAATATTTTTTCTATTCATTATTTATTAAGTTGTAAAATTGTATAATATTTTTCCTGATAAATAAATTCGATAATGTTTTTTAAGCTTGGAAATTATTAGGCCTTTTAAGTAATAAATTGTTGCAGACGATTAAAAGCAATGTGCAATATAAATTATTATAAATAATATAGTAGTTATATTTTAAAATATTTTTTAATAATAAATTAATTATATAAATTAAACTAAAAGCAAGCCAAAAAATCACTTGGGAATTATTAAAATTAAGCAATGACTAGTAATTTCGTTTCAATTTACTTTACCAATTATATTTTAAATTGTAATATTTTCCAACATTTTAATTAATAATTAAATTTTACTTTTTAAAGCAAATTCGTTATTAAAATCACATAATTCCCCTTTAAACATATTAGAACTATTTTTGTCTCAGTGTGTCTGAATATTCCATCCAAATCGGTGACTCTCCGGATCGGAGTCTTTGCATCTATTAGAATGTTTCATTAGGCGACCTTTAGCGGCCCCTTTTTTTTCTGTCTGTTTCTGTTTCTGTTTCTATTTCTTTTCTATCTCTCGCTGCCATTGTTGTTGCTGTGGTACCTGTTCTCCGATCCGAAATCTGGTGTTCAAAAAGAATTTAGCCGACAATTAATACGAGGCTCGGGGTTCGTTGTCGTCGTTCGTTTTATTTTATTTAGTTTTTGTCTCCTTTTTTTTCTCTTTGGTTTTTTTTGGTTTTTTTTGGTTATTTTATATCGGTTCTGTTTCGTTTTGTTGGGCTGCAGGTTTCGTTATTCGTTATGAGCGTTATGCTTATGAGCGCAGGGCAAAGCACTGAGAGAAATTGGTTTAATAAATCCCAAAAAAATTTAACTTGAATAAATAAATAATAAATAAATCAAAAATAAATAATAAATAAATAAATAAATAAATAAATAAATAAATAAATAAATAAATAAATAAATAAATAAATAAATAAATAAATAAATAAATAAATAAATAAATAAATAAATAAATAAATAAATAAATAAATAAATAAA
>VNJS01018153.1:1783-16220 GCA_008042575.1 Drosophila watanabei | reverse complement strand
CTGAAAAAGTTATGAGTAAATAAAAAGAGATTCCTACTTGGCATTTGGGTATGGGCTCACCGAGTACTATTTAAGTTATTGAGTTAACTCCAGCCGATACGCAACAACAAATTTTTTTAAAAGTGTCTCGTTTTGCCACCGTTCTCACATTAGTAAACCCCTACAACCTTTATCACAACAGTAGACCTCAGGACCTCTAAAACTGTATTCACATTGGAAAACCTCAGGTTCTCTTCACTATTCTAACATTGGAAGACCTTAGAATTTCTTAACTGTTTTCTCATTTGAAGACACAGTTGTTACTAAAGTTAGCCAGACGACGCAACGTCTCCCGAAGGATCACGGAAGAGGCTTCGCGGGCAACCCCACGCTCTTCTACCTCGATCTCAGTTAACCAAACGACTTCGATAACGGCTACGCCAGACGCAATGTGAGAACTGTTCTTTCGAGGGTCCCATTAAAGACCTCGGGAGAGCACCGGCAGAGGAGAGCTTGCGTGCTGCCATAACGGGACAGAAAGACGGGGAGAGAAAGAGAACATTCGCGAGAGGAGCAGTCTAAACAATATCGGCAGAACTAGGCTACGGAAAAGTCACCGAAATCTATATTGTATATTGAACCCTAAAAACAAGACTAAGGAATCAAATTTCAGACCTATAATGTGTTCGCGACACAGGGCGCTTAGTTTTGAGCAGTGTGCGAGCGAGCGCCTTCGTGCTATCTGTCGCTCAAGCGCACACCCGCTCTCCCTCTCCTCCGCCGTTTGCTCGCTCTCTCCTATTCCAGCCGACAAACGGCGCCTCTCTACTTATTTTCCTTTGTTAGATTTAAGTTAGTCAAAGCACGCACTGAAGCGAATAAAACGATTTTGTTTGAAGCTAACGCCGCCACCACCACTCTTATTATTCTTCTTCGTGGGACTCAACTTCTTTTCGCTTCACCTCGTCCAGCGACCGGGGACGACATCTCCAGACGCCGGCTTAAACCAAATATACCGAAATTTATCCACATAATTTAACCCAATTATATATACATATAGGTACATATATATATAACCATACACACACAACAAACACACAAATTTATCCCAAATTTACTGCAAGCATATTAAATACAAAATAATATAATTATAATTACTGGCCAATTTATTTGAATTTATTGATAAAAAATTAAAAAAAAAAAACCAAAACTCCAATTAAGGGGGTCATCCCATGTGACGGCCTGTTTTTAAGGGGTTTTTTAAAATTTATTTTCTTCGTCCAGTGAAAAGATAGAGCCTTAAATTTTTTGTCACTTGTGAACATATATTTTGACAATATAAATATAAATTTTGATCAAAAAAATATTAGGTGGAACTTGAGGTACACCGTTTTGAACACCCCCGTCTTTAAAAAAGGTACCCTTAGTATCTCCACGATTCCGGCCGATTGGCTTATCGGAAATCAAAAAACTAAACAGCATTTAAATCTGTACGTCAAAATGCACGGTATGAACTACAATCAAATGAATATATAAAAAATTGAATTTTTGACAGACATTTGAAAAAAAAGTTGCGTTTTTTGCCGATTTTTTATTAGTTTTTTGCTAAAAAAAATATAAGTTTTTAATATTTTTTAATGATCGTAGTTCATTCCATGCATTTACGTGTGTTTAACATTCCCTAAAGTCATTCGGTCTATCCGTTTTTGAGTTAGGATGGAGATCAGTTCGAAAAACACAGTTTTGCGAAAAACGCAAAAGAAATAATTATTCCAGAAGTAAGCTGCACTAAGGGCATACTTTCACAGCGCTATAACTTTCATATGGCATCGAATATCAAAACATCTTTTAAAAAAATAAAATTTCGATTTTTTTTTTCGTCACATGGGATGACCCCCTTAAGACAGAAAAATTAATAAACAAATAAACATTGATCTACATAAATATACCCAAAAATATATATATTTGGTTTTCTATTTGGGCAAGCTTTGCGCTAGTCGGTGCCAAGCTGAAACATATCCATAAACAAATTTATATATATATATATGGGCTAGCCTCGCGCTATTCTGCGCTGAACGGCAAACATACATACATATTCATACGCCTGCCGAAGGCCCCTCATACCTACATACCTACGAATGTACATTGCAATTTTCATAATGTCCTTTTTGCTCGTAAAGCGTGCACAAACACCTGCACCTTTACGTTCCTTACAGGCAAAGAACGGCGACACAGTGCCGACAAAAAAACTCTCCACTAACGATTTTAGAAAAATAAATTAGAAAAAAAATTAAAGTGGCCAAATTGATTATTGGCAGATAATTATGGTCTTTTGCCTTAGCTATTTTTTAGTGTTTTTTAGCTTTTTTGGCGTAATTTTGTGTCTCTGTTTCGCGCAATGTGGTGTGGTGTTCCTAAATTAAAATAAAGTAAGCCAAAGAATTTTTGAGAAGAGTCAAATAATTTCGCCAGACTCTTAGTGATTTTTTCCAGGCTACCATTAGTCCATTTTTGTTCATCGGCGTATTTTTACGATTTTTCTAGGTTTGAAGCCAACGCCACCGCCAATCCCACTCTTCTTCTTCCAGGATTCTCAGAGTTTCAGCTGTACACACCTTGACCACAAGATCCACCGACCGCCGACAATGCCCCCTTGAAGACAGTCCGCTTACTCTAAAAACTCCGCCCACTCCATTTCAGTATATATAAAATACAAGCTTGTGTTACAAGCTCAATTATAAAGTTTCCGCAAAACTAATGTATTCGAATGTACGAATGTTTCTTATATATATATCTTATATATATATTATTATTATTATATATTCTTAGATACCAGAGACATAGCCAATTTGCCCAGATAGGCCAGTATATGATTTGGAACTAAAAATAAAAACGTACTATTTTTCTGAAATAAATATGTAGTATATGGGCAAATCCCCAGAAATACCGTTGATTCTACGGCACCTCGTAAAACACATTTGTCAGAAATAGATTAACAAAAAAGGAAGCTATCTTCGGCACGACGAAGTTTGTGTACCGTTGCAGATTCCAATTGAATCAATTATAAGCCATCCCTATTTAATATAATATGAATTACTTCTATATTCAGTTTTATTTTTACAGTTTTACATTTTTTTACATGTAAAGTAAAATAATTTTTTTCCACATTTACAAATCGCTTGTTTAGCATTTATATGATATATTCGTCCGACATATGTACTGTAACGATCCTCTTTTGGGGTTGCCCGGCCTAGCTCGCCGGGGTCGGGGGTCGTACAGAAATTTATATGTCCAAGCCCCTCGGGTCCCAAAACAACCAGTGAACAAGGCAGAGGGGGATAATTCGATGTTAGCTTTATTGGTATTTGTACAGGGAAATCCTGTGAAGAGAAAATATCGTGGGTACAATCCGGCGTCGTTGTTGGGGCGTCTCGCCGTTACTCTAGGGGCGGGTATGTCCGTGCAACTGGACTCTGTTGGTGAATAGCCGGCTGGCTGCTGCGTGTATTGGAGATGCTCCTGCTACCCCTTGCTCGGGTGTTGCGACTGTTGTAGTCGGCTAGATGATACCCTGTGCGGGTTCTATATGCTTATGTCGTTTATTGCGAAACTTATGCTGATTAGACTTATTCTACCTGCAAGTGGTTTCATTGCGAACCCGGATGCATACAAGAGTTTATTAACTCGTGTTGCGAAATTGTTTATTTGGCCTTTATAGAGTCCAATAACTCTTGAACTGTCTGGCCGATTGGGTTTACTTGGGTATTATGTACTGGTAATGAAGTGGATCTGTACATAACTTGCGCGTTGGTCGAAGGAGCGACCGTCGTTGCCTAAGCTCGCAACCTTCCCTAACGCTTCACTGCTACCTTATGTCTACCAAGATCCGCCCACCAGGACCGGGTCTTGTCCCCTCCTATGCTTGCTATGCGAAGTCCGCCAACTAGGGCCGAACTCCGCTCCTCCCCTGTTCGTGATCTGCCATCCAAGACCCACGTCTATGCTACCTGTACGAGCGTGGTCATACGGACCGCACTCGAGACCCTGTTTCCGCGAGGCCTGCCATCCAGGGCCAGACCTCGTCGCACACCTAGCCTGCTATGTGAAGTCCGCCAACTAGGGCCGAATTCCACTCCTCCCGTCTACTCTGCTAGGCCTGCCAGCCACGGCCAAACCTAGTCCCACTGCTACCTGCTACATTAAGCAAAACGACAGGCCGTCTGAAATTAAAGCTCAGTATAAGATACAAATTTGGCGGGTCAAAACATAAAAAAAGTATTTTACTGGGATTAAAGGCCAATTAGAGTTGATATATAAACCAATTTTTAAGTGAAAACGTCCGACGAAAGCCAAAAATGTTTATGTGATTGAGGGCAACCACGGCAGCTCTGCCAAAAACAAACTTTTGATGGAGGCTTATTAATAGTTTGAACTGGATTTGGATATGCTCGGAAAACTATATTATATTTTATTCTAACTACAACAAATTTATAAATCTATATCGAGTTATTAGAAACTATGCTAATCGAGGCAGCAGAACTTTACGGGGATGAGTTTTTTTTATATCAATACAACTAACCGATATATACAGCATTTAAATCAAATGAGTTTTTTGCAGCGTTATTTATATTATTTTAATATTATCAGCCCAGACACAAAGCTAATATACGAACAATGGCGAATACATTACAATAAAGTTTATAGGAATGGCCGCTAATTTAACACGGTAAAGAATCTTAAGACTTTAAGATCTAATAAGCCCTTCAATTCTTTAAAGCTTGGGAACCTCAGAGACCAACCGGATAAATCAAATTTTTACTAAAAAAGCGAAGCATATTATTTATTAAAAAATTAAATAAATAATATATACAAACGACTTAATAGTATTTTAGTTTTCTTTTAAGATGCAAATAACGCCAGGAGGCGGCACCCTGTATCCCCTCTGCCCACCAAGCTTCCAAAAAGCTCGGCCGCTCTTTCGCTCCCGTCCGCCCGCTGCATTGTCATATGTCCGAACTCCACACGCTGACTGTTGAACTAGCCGTCGCACGCCCGCTCTCCGCTCCTCAGCACACCAGAACACCGCTAGCGGCTACTAAGCTCTCTACATTGCAGTTCTACCGCTCTCGATCGGGCGCACGGCCCTTCGGCTAAGCTAAGGGCCTCTGCGCTGGTCGATCTCCGCGCCGCGAACGAACTTCGGCACCGCTCGCCTCCTTGGTTCTCCCGCTCTCGGTCTATTATTAGAGTATAGCGGGCGGGAGCTCGGCTCTACTTCTTAGTATAAGCACTAACCATACAACATATAGACTTCCCATTTCATACAACGAAAATGGACACAAAAATTTCTTAGCGACAGGCCCCAGGGCTGTTCGCGGCAGGCCCCGAGGCTTCGTGTGTTCGGATTCGGGCTGTTAGCGGCGGGCCCCGTAGCTTCGGCAAGACTTCTTCGGCAACGGCCAAGTACAGGGTGCGCCATATAGACAGGACCTAATGAAATGTTGAACAACTCATCCATTTTTTAGCCCATGTTGGAAAATAAACAAGATTCATTTAGGGTATAGAATGCCATTTATTGACAATTCACTCAGAATACAATATCGATCAAATGACCGCCTTTATTAGAAACACAAAAATCGGCCCTTTTTTGGGCATTTCGCATTGTATTTGACAACATTTCGGGCGTAATAGCTGCAATTTCCGCTTTGATATTAGCTTTTAGTTGTTCAATAGTCTTTGGTTTGCTGACATACACCTTACTCTTCAAGTAGCCCCACAGAAAAATGTCCGGTGCCGTCAAATCCGGCGAACGAGGAGGCCACTCCAAATCACCCTTTTTTGATACAACGCGTCCCGGGAACAGTTTTCACAACTAAACGATTGCTTTCGATGTACAGCGCTACAATTTCAGTCCGTTTTTTTGCTGTTAGTGGATCCATGTCTAAAATGGCATAGGCTGACGTTTCAGAATCTGGCTGGCTTGTCGAAATAGACTGAAAAATCGCGGAGTTATTAAACGTTTCAATAGGCCCTGTCTAGATGGCGCATCCTGTAGTTACTTGGCTTCTCAGATTTCTACTGGTCTACTGGTCTACTGGTAAATAAATGTAAAACTGTAAAAATACGATAGTAATTCATATTATATTATATTGGGATAGATTGTAATTGGTACAATTGGAATGCGCAAGGGTATACAAAGTTCGGCGTGCCGAAGTTAGCTTCCTTTGTCGTAAATTTGAATTGAGATCGAGCGCACGCATTCTTTTCTATTTTCGTTTTGTCAATTAATAAATTCTTGCCACCAAAGTTTTTCGGTTTTTCTTCTAAAAAACTATTTAGAAATTTCAATATCATTAGAATGAATGATTATGTATCCAAATAATATGCACATAAAAACAGTTTTTCTAAGTTATTGCCAAATTTGTAAAAAAAATTTAGTACATTTATATTTTTTTTCCAAGTCATATAGCTTGTTGTTTGTTTATATTATTTTTTTCACGACTGTATAACATTTATAAAGTGTAAAAATGTGATTTATAAAATAAGTTAATCAAACTTACCGAAAAAAGTCTTGTATTGATTCTCTTTTGTACTACAATAAAAGAGATTTGTATTCGATTTCTGCAAACACTTTCAAATTGGGGAATTTCGTATTTAGAACAGATATTTAACTGACCATCTCCGATTCCATCCCTAAAATTTAAAACAAAGTAAAAGAAAAAAATCATTTTTGGTTAATAGATTAATATTAAGTATTTGTAAGAATAATTAAAATTTAGTATGTATAAAGAAAACATGGTTTTCTGGTGCTTAATCGTAATCCGATTATATTTTTATTTACATTTTAAGAGTTGTAAGGATGTCTCAACGGCCAGGGTTGTTCGTCAGCGGCTCAGAGTTCCTCCCAGAAAATGTATATTGTCGAGACGGCCTGGCATAAAGTGCCAAGAATTTTAATGGGAAATTCACGGCAGGCATTTGCTGGTATCCGGGGTTGATTTTAGACCTTTTGTCCCGACAAGAAATCTACATGGTCAACGCGAGGTCCTAGGGCCGGCCACGGCCAGAATAATCCCCACGCGAATCCTATAGCGAACTCGCTCACTCTGCAGGTGGTGTAGAAGTCTACTTGCCCGTGACGTCTATGTATCCACTGGTCCAGATTGGGGATAAGCCACTGGCATTTTGTGCAATCTGTGTTACCTCGCGAATCGCATCAATAGTGCTTCGCTTCTTGCGGAAACCGTGCTGGTGGGTTGATAGGGCTCCGCGCTCCTCTATTTCCCTTTCTAGTTTATTGCCTATGATGCATGAATGTTTTGCCAATCATCCAAATGCTGCAGGGAGGTTGGAGTCGGCGGACTGTGCCTCGTGTGGAAGACGATTGCAGCATGGTCGCTATAGGTGAGCAGGTGGGTGACTTCCCAGTAGCTGCTCCTGGTGAGATCCGGACTGGAGGAGGTCAGGTCAAAAAATGACTCACGGCCTGCCTTGCTGAATGTGCATCTTCTTCCAACGTTTAGTAGGCAGACATCCAGGGTGGACAGGGCGTCAAGGATGATGGTTCCCCGCTGGGTCGTTTTCGTACTTCCCCAGGCTGTGGGCCATGCATTAAAGTCTCGAGCGATTATCACCGTCCGCGAGCATCTTGAGCGATCTCCTGCACTATCTCCCTGAACTTGTCTATGTGCACGCTCGGGGCTAAGGAGCAGCTGGATATAGTTGTCGCTTGAAACTTAGCCCTGGCGTAGCCTCGACGCCCTCTGCGTTAGGTGGCCCGGGGGCTGCCGCCAGCTTCATATTCTGGTTTTGACCCGTAGGTCTCGCTCAGTATGGCGACGTCAATGCTCTGCTCGTTGGCCGTTTGGATCAGTAGTTATTGGGCTGATCTACAGTGGTTAAGGTTAAGTTGGAGAACCTTACTTCGCTTCTTGCCGTGTGATTGTGTGTGTGTGAGTGCGTGGCTTCTATCCGTTTGTGCTGGGGTGCTTGTATGTGTGTGTGTGTGGAAATATACATGATTCTAATGCCTAGTGGTGAGAGCTCCCTCACAGAGTACAAGGATATTATAGTTTAGTGTCCGTCCACCTGTCTTGCCGTCCATTTGTCCATGTGAAAAAACGGATATCAGAGACTATAAGGGCAATATCTGTTCCACACTGATGATAGTTTTAAAATTTGACGTCGCCCACTTCAATTGCATAAAAGGTACTGCTCACATCTAAAAGGGGCTTACTTTCGAGTGGCAGTGTGACCCCACTTGCAGCCTCAAAATATCCAGTTCGTTCTCTCTTCCCTCTCTCTCAAAACATCCCAAAGAGCTTTCAATCCGCTCTACCAAGCTGGGCTTAAGATCTAGTGTAATTAGTTCCAATTAACATGCGATTTAATGAACGCGTCGCGCAAAACCCCGAAAAAGTTCTAAGTGTTTTACTTATCGAGTGACCTTACAGGTTAAAGCGCCCCCTTCCAGACAGGTACATATATAGGTTTTAGTTTGCAGGAAATAAAGGTTCTGTGTAAGTTAAACTTCTTCACCTGTAGCTATTCCAATTATGTCCTTTGCCCACTTTGGTCAGTTTCTCATCCGTTTCCTAAATTTCCGATATCTTTATTATATTTTACAACGAAACCGTGTGCGGATTTGTTTGGGAAAGATAGTAATAGTCGCCTTTGAAGCAAGTATACAAACTGACATGTAACATAAACACTAATTTTTCTGGGAAGTTTTCAATTATGTATTCGTACTGTTGTTGGGCAATTCAATTCAAACGCTAATCCAACAATCTGATGTAAAAAATGTTAATCAATCAATTCAATCATACTGTTCACTTTATTTTTTTATCCCTCAACCTCATGCATCGAGCTTTAATTCAATTTATTCAATTCTCTGGCTTTGTCAAGGTCGTCAAATGATATGATAATCCTCTTTCGGTTTAATTGAACTTAAGGGGGGATAGCCATTTTTCATGTTTTATGATTTTTTTATATAATAAATAATTAGGCAATCACCGTAAGATTTTAGAGAATGATATGTAAAACTGGTATCGTAAATTATATAAAAAGTTTTCAAAATGGCTGAGTGGGATCCATATTTAACAAGAAAGGAAGCTAACTTCGGCACGCCGAAGTTTGTATACCCTTGCAGATTCCAATTGTTGGAGATATAATCTATCCCAATATAAAAAACAAATATGAATAACTTTTGTATTCAGTTTATTTCAACAGTTTTACATTTTTAAAATTTTTTACATGTAAAATAAAATGTAATTTTTCTCCACATCTACCGATCGTTTGTATGGCAGCTATATGATATAGTCGTCCGATTCTTATGAAACTTACAAAAAAATTCTGAAAAAACATGAGATACTAGTATCTAAAAGTAGATAAAATTATGTTGAAAACTGAAAGTTATAATTTTTTTTCTAAAAATTTCCCGACCGTTCATATGGCAGCTATATGACATAGTAGTCTGATCTTTATAAAATTAAATCTAAAAATCTGAAATAATATTTAAAGCTTATAACCGAGAGTTTTTTTCAACAAATTTACGGATCGTTTGTATGGCAGCTATATGATATAGTTGACCGGTTCGGCTCGTTTCGACTTATGTAGTAGTGAGAGTGTATATAAGACTATCTGCAAAGTTGTATTCAGATAGCTTAAAAACTGAGAGACTAGTTTGCGTATAATCAGACAGACGGACGGACAGACAGACGGACCGGCAGACGGACGGACAGACAAACATGGCTAGATCGACTCGGCTGTTGATGCTGATCAAGAATATATATACTTTATAGGGTCGGAGATGACTCCATCACTGCGCTGCAAACTTCTGACTGAAATTATAATACCCTGCAAGGGTATAAAAGTGATCACAAGAAGGAATTCGCTTCTTAAGGCGACAAAGGTTTGTTATAGGCTTTATGTCTTGAAAGAGCAATGTAGTTTAGTTTTGAATAATACTTTATTGACTTTTAAAATGGGTTCAGGACAGAAAAAGTGTTCTTCTGCCCCATAGTGCAACGTTAATACAGACGCAATAATGGATCCACAGCGACCATCGCGCCCTCCGCTATCAACTTGTGGATAAGATATCTTTTAAGTTGTAGGCGTGCACAATCCGATTGGAGCACTGCCTCCATGGTGAGAGGAGCGCACGGAGGGCGCCACAGGGTGGGGTTCTATTGCTCCTCCTATGGAATCTGGTGGTAGACGACCTAATTAAGAGATTCGAAAGGAGGCAGCAACGTCTATGCGGATGACATAAGCATTGACTCTCTGCTCGATTATGGAATCAACGGAATCAGGGAGAAATGTGAAAAGAAGGCGTACAACAAGCTTATGAAGAGAACCCAGCGCCAAGCAATGCTCTGCATATCAGGGGCGCTAAGGCCAACCCCCAAAAGCACTCGAAACAATAATCGGAATTGTCCTCTACATATTCACGCGCCACTGACTCCCAAAAGGGCACCACAACGATTCAGAAAATATGTCGCTCAAGGGATTCGGGCACACACGGATTCAAAAACAGCAACGTTTATGGGACCTGACGACTGGAAAACAGGTAAGGACCATGCTCAACACCTCAATATTTACACCCACGGGTCATCCGGTTCTGGCATATCTAGAAGAATACAAAAAAAAAGATATCTCTAAGAAAAAGCCAGGATAACTACTGAAATACCTCGAAAACCGCCTAAATATTCTCTAGTCCATTGGAAAATATCCGGATAACTAAGGGCCATATCGGACCGGAAGTGGCCCCATGAGGGTCGTCCGAATTAACCGATAGCAGCTATCATATAGCAGGTCTCCTAATTTTTATGAAATTTGAATTTAATGATACAGTATACCAATCTGGCTCATTTCGACTTATATACGAGTGAGAGTATATAGATAACTGTCTGTGTTTGGAGGGGGGCGGCTTTAACCTGTAGGGGGCACTGAATAAGAGAAACACGTAGGACTAGTTCGGGGTTTTAAGCGACGTGCGTCTTGTTTGTTTATTTGCAGAAGTAGAAGTTGGTACTGATTACAATCGATCTTAAGCCTAGCTTGTGAGAGCGGATTTGAAGCTCTTTGTTTGTGTAGAAACGGGCAGAAGGACAAAAGGACGGACAGACGGCCTGTTAATACTGATGGTCGGAAACATAAAATTATAATATTTTGCAAGAGTACAAAAACTATATTAAGTCAATTAAAAATAATATAATTTTTTTTAATGGACTTATATCTGATAATCCCCTATCGGTCCAAGTAAACTTAAGGGGGGATAGCCATTTTTCATGATTTTTGTTTTTTTATATAAGGCAATCAATGTGAAACTTTGGAGATAGGTAAAGCTGATGTCGTAAATGACATACAAATTTGTTGGGAAAAAAATTTTACAAAATGGCGGACTGGGATCCATATTTCAAAATGATTACGAAAAGTAATTCGCTTCTTAAGGCGATAACAAAGGTTTGTGAAAGGCTTCATGGCTTTGAAGAGCAATGTGGTTCAGTTTTGAATAAAAATAATAATAAAACCTTTACTAATTCATATATTTTAAATTCTATTTGACATGTCGAAATTTGGATACCCTTGCATATTGCAATTGGATCATTAATATTAATAATTCGTATGAAATATAATATGATTTACTTTCAAATTCATATTATTTGTGCAGTTTTATAATTTTTTTTATAAAATGCTCATATCCCAAAGTAAAATAAAATATGTTAAAAACTGGCAAAGTTATAAAATTGTTTTCTTAAAAGTGTTCCTTTGGCACTTATCGTTAGATTTTAATAAAGCTAAAATCAATATTCTGAATTCTGAAAACGATCTTATCTCGAAGTAAATTGTTAAATGTTAAATGTTAAAAACCTGGAAAGTGATTATTTTTCTTGTTTAAAAATTTCGGATCGTTTAAATAGCAGCTATATGATCTAGTCGTCCGATATATGTAGTAGTGAGAGTATATAGAAGACTATCTGCAAAGTTCCGTTCAGATAGCATAAAAACTGAGGGAATCGTTCGTCTCGGCTGTTGATGCTGATCAAAAATATATAAAGTGGGAAATATCACTTCCCGGGCAAACTATCAAAGTACAGTTGTCATGCGCTACTGACATCTGCTAGTTACCACCGCAAGTGAATATTTATGGAGTACCAACCAGTGTTCTGTGACAATTGTCAAAGTTTCTTTATAGCCTTAATTTTAGTAATGCGAAAGAATTTCGTGGTATTTACACATTGTTCAAATATTACGCTCACATCTTTGGGGTAAAGTTAGAAGTGTCAAAAATCGAATGTTGACAATTCCTTGTTGAATATTAAAAAAGTGTTTTTTTACATTGGTTGTTAGTTTTTGAATCTTCTCTAAGGCTTAAAAGACTGACAATAAGTTTTCTTAATCTATGTTACGTTAATTTATATTAGTTATACAGGGATGGGATATATTAGTTCGACGGGGATGGGAAATGGTTTCGCTGTAGACGGGAGTGGTATCTTTGCGGGTGAGTTGTCTGGCTATTGAATTTGGGTGACTTTAAAGTCTGGCTTGGTATTTAATTTTTCTGCAAACAATTTATTCTTTCACGGGATTTATATCCAGGTCTCCCTGGATGTTCGCGTTACGGATGTACCAGATGCTCATATTATTGCTCGTAAGATTTTTAATTGTACTCGTTCAATGATTTCTATGTTGCTGCTGCTTGCATATACACAGAGTTCTGAACCATAGTTCCAGATCGGCTTTAAGCATAATTTATAAAGTAAGACTTTATATTGGAGTGGGAGGGGGAGCGATGATTTATAAGCCAGCGAAGGCTTCTGGCCTTTAGTTTTAGGTGTGTCTTCTTTGCTTCGATGTGCTTTCTCCAGGTAAGCCAGGTAGTGTATGCCAAGATAGGTGGCTTCGTCAGCTTGTGGAAGCTGCTTGTTGTTTAGAGCCAGTGGTGGGCATTTCGACAAGTTCAGGGTGAATGTAATATGATTACACTGATAAAAAAGTTCAAGACTTTTGGTTATTTTTCAAAACTTTTAGTTACGAAGAATATGTTGGTCTTCTTTTGCAATTTTTTTGTTCTTTTTTTAAGTTGTTTTTAAGCTTAAAAATTCGTAATTCCAGAACTTTTAAGACTTATATTACGATTTTTAGTCTTATATTAAGATTTTATTTTAAGAATGCACAAAATCTTGAAAGATTTTTTTTTTTATCAGTGTACATTTTTGCTCATTGACTTTAATCCGCCAATCTGCTAGCTAATTTTCGACGGCCACCAGATGCTTTTTAAATTTTTCTGTTGCTGTTTTTGGGCTTTTTAAGCGACTGACAATGGCGGTGTCATCAGCAAAGGTTGAGATAAATATCAAGCGGTTTGTCGGGATTACTGCCGTGTATAGGATGTACAGGATTGGCCCAAGCACACTTGCTTGGGGTACTCCAGCTTCGATTTTACGTGTTGTTGAAGTGAAAGTTTTACATCTCACCGTGAAGACCCTGTTTCTAAGGTAAGACTCAAGCAACTTATGGGTGTTATCCGGCAAAAGGATTTTGATTTTGAACACCAGACCGTCGATCCGGACGCGGTCAAATACTTGTGATACGTTCAGAAATAGAGCACTGCAGTATTGCTTGGGTTCAAAGGCGGTGCGAATTTCAGATGTCAGGCGGCTTACCTGTTCGGTAGTTCCATGCTTTTCTCCAAATCCAAACTGGTGCTGGGGGTCGCTCTGTTATTTTGCAGATTTGTTAAGCGGTGCATAAGGAGAAGTTTTTCGAATAGCTTTGACAGGCACGAAAGGAGGCTAATGGGCCGATACGAAGAAGGCTGGGAATTATCTATGCCTGGCTTCGGGATCATTGCAACAGACAACAGACAGTCAGGAAAGTAGCCCCATTTTAATATTGGGTTAAATATGAATATCATTTTGGGAGAAATTAAATCATGATCAGGAGCTTTTTATACCCTTGCAGGGTATTATAATTTTAGTCAGAAGTTTGCAACGCAGTGAAGGAGTCATCACCGACCCTATAAAGTATATATATTCTTGATCAGCTTTAACAGCCGAGTCGATCTAGCCATGTCCGTCTGTCCGTCCGTCTGTCCGATTATACGCGAACTACTCCCTCAGTTTTGAAGCTATCTGAATGAAACTGCACATAGTCTTCTATATACTCTCACTCGTACATAAGTCGAAACGAGCCGGATCGGACGACTATATCATATAGCTGCCATACAACCGATCCGTAAATTTGTTGAAAAAAAAATATAACTTTACTGTTTTTTAACATATCTTGTTCAACTCACGGTTATGAGCTTTCTATATTGTTTCAGATTTTTGGATTTAATTTTATAAAAATCGGACTACTATATCATATAGCTGCCATAGGAACGGTCGTGAAATTTTCAGAAAAAAAATTATAGCTTTGTCAGTTTTCAACATAATTTCTTCTACTTTGAGATACT
>VNJS01018121.1:0-17445 GCA_008042575.1 Drosophila watanabei | reverse complement strand
ATGCTTATCAAGCTACATTGGAATATTGGCTTAAAATGGCAACTTCCTTCCCTCTCTCTATAGTCAAGGTAATGGACTAAGGCGGACGGCAACTCTATAGTATAGAGTCTATACCACTAGTGGTGCAGCTTCCCAACTATTTAGATAGGAGAGTTATTGGGACATTTACCCCGGTCTTTCAGTTCTCGAAACCCCGCAAGGCAATAATAGATCAAGAAACAGATATTTTTATTTATATGTATATATATTTTCATTAAATAATGTAACATCGCTTTATTCTCACGCAAAGATCGATTGGGGGCTTAGTTTTTTTGTATTTGGTTTTTGCTTTTCGTAATTATGAGATAATTATTATTGTTATTTTGTTCGGAATAAATAATAATGTTAAGTTTACTTGCGCTCGCTGGGCAATCACACGATGCACGGCGCACACTATATAAGTAATTGCAATGGATTTCCGCTTTGTGTCCTTGTGTCAAATTAGTCACTTGTCAATATATATCATTTTTATCGCTATATGCAAAGTATATGGGTAATGTAGCGCCCGGTCGGGGCTTAATGACTATATTAACGTTACAATTTACTTGTTTTTGTTTTTGTTTGTTTCTTTGTGGCAGTGGTAAATCAGAGTATTATCCGTTCTAACGAATCCTCGCTAATGTGTCGTCTCCTCGAAATGCTCGTTCGTGTCAGTTGGTTGGGTTCGGTTCTTCCGCTTTCGCTTCTGCTTCCACTTCCGCTTCCGTTGTGGCTTCGCTTTGTATGCTTGCTGTCTGCTTATACAAGTACTGAGAATCGCAATACGTATATAGAGATATATACATATGTTTATTATACCATTATTTGTTCTTGGGTTTCTAAGCAATTAGTTATTAGGAGAGGACCAAACGAAGAAGGCGCTAGTTGTTATCATGATAGCAAACGGAAAGATCTAGATTTACGTTAAGTTTAATTTGTTCTTGACGCTTCCTCTTTTATATGGTGGGTTTTAGAAAATGATTTCAAAGTACGATCGGAATTAATTTTGCCATTAGATTGTATGTTAGGGTATTGTTTACGCTCGCCTCGCCCCTATTCCGCCTGCCCCTCGATAGGTTTTGAACTATTTGTTAGACTATTTCTTATTGCATTTAATTATTAAACTTGCATATTAAGTAGGTAGCAAAATGCTGGTGGTAATATTTGTATTATTTCCGCTAATATTTCACTATTACTTTAGGTTTTTTGTTTTTTGTTGTTATGATTACACCTCGTTAAAGTTCAATGACGCGCTAGAAAAGGTTTCTCAACTGAAGTTCTTTGAAACACAATGCTGAACCTAAAATGAAACTCTGAGACTTTCCATGACTTGGGGATCTTTTGCAAAATATTCGCATATTTTTTGGTTTTCTCTGATTCTCGAATCTCTACGCAAACTCTCTCGTTCTCGCTCTCTCTGTAGGTAGAGAGTTTCTTGTTGGTATCCTTCGTTCACTTTTTGTTTTATGTTTCGGTTTTCAGTCTTTTCAACAAATTGATTGCTTGGATTTTTGTAAATTTGTTTGCTGGATTGTTCTTGTTGTTGTTGTAGTGGCTGCTGCTGCTGTTGTTGTTGTTGTTCTTGTTCTTGTTGTTGATGTTGCATGTTGCACAAGAGCTAAGGTTTCAGTTTGAACTTAAAAAAATGCATTTCGCCTAACGTTTGATGGAGCATGCTCGTGATGTGTGTGGTTACACTTAGTTTGTAAGTTTTTCGATTTGTTGTTTTGTATATTACGCCTACTATGTTATAACTCGCTAAAGCCCTGAGCATTTGGTCTCCATTTACTTGTTAAGTTCGACAGAAGAAATCTTTGCCCCGCTCGAAAACAAATCGAAAAATCGAAAAATGGAAAAGTCCCCGGTCAAAGCGCTCTCAAAGGTGGGGGGTTTATGGGGAAACGAACAAACGAAGGAGGGATCTTCTTTGTGGAAAAGTAAATGAAAGTTTAGGCACATTTAATACATACATAAATTCACACATTCACTATATATATATATCTATATATATATTTATATACTTAGGCATATGCACTGTCCAACTTTTCCGGATCCAGATCGTAGCTGCCCGAGTTTCCCTTCTCCCGAGATCGATTCGAGTCGTGAACGTAAGTGGAGGCCGAACCTGTATTCGATTCTATTCGTATGCGTATTACTTGCTGTATGTATAGCCTTAGTTACTGCCGCTAATATTTATAAGTGTTCGATATTGTGCAATACATTTCGGTAAACTAGTTCGATTTCAATTATCAATTCATATCTGCCATTCGCACTCAGCCAGCCAACAGTTGGATTGGTTGCCTCATCAGTTATTTGGTGTGAGTTTAGTTAGTAGTAGTTATACTCTAAATTAAATGCATATACAATTTGTAGTACTTTACTTGTTGTTGTTCTTGTTGGTTGCGTTGCCTGCCAATCAATAGTGTTTAGTTTAGTTTAGTAATTAACTATGTATTATGTATTATGTAGTTGCTGCTCGGCCGCTATTCATTTTAATTTAGGTTTGTTTTTGTATACATACTTTCTCTATATGCGCGTGAATACTTTGCGTTAACAATTTACCTTACCCTTCCCTTCTCTTCTAACGGCTCCAATTTGTTAGCTTTACTTGCTTTTAAATGTACGATATGACACAGTGATATATATTCCATAGTGTATGCTTCTTAAGGTTGCTAAAGTACAAGTACAAATACATATCATCGAACAGGATCGGGGCCCAGAGCAAGCGGAGCACTCCCTTCAAGCGGCAAAAGCCAGGCATATATAGCTTCAGCGTTTCCCCAAAGTCCCACCCTCTGCCACCACCAACTGACCAGCTCCAGCTCGAACTATTTTTACTCTTCGATTCCAATTCCGATTCCCCAGTCTGCCACCGTTATCCACATCTTAGGGCTAAGCTAACTACGACTAAGAAGCCACAACAATTCGCAAATCAATCAAAGTGCTGTCTGTCCGACTCTATAGTACTCGCTCCTACTAGTTAGTATCTGGTATTTGTAGAATATGTCTCGAATTTGTAACCTTCGGGTCGGGGTCGTTCAACGATTAAAGCTTTTGGGGGTGAACAAAGAGGGAGTCGAGGGGAATCTAGGAGCATCCGGGATAATCTTTCACGGGTTATGGGCTAAGACTAGTGTTTAAAACGAAGGCGACAGCTGTAGTAACATTGACGTTTCTTTGGTATGTGTTAAACGACGTTAAAATCCTAAAATCAATAACCAGGTTCTGGGGCAGCTACAACTGAACACATTTGCCGTTAATCGCCTCATTTTGTATTATTTAAAACTCTACTCGCTATATGCAATAATTAACAATTCACTATATAAAAATCAATTTGCCTCAACTAGATGTATGTTTTGCCTATGCTGTGGTTTATAACTCTTTGGTTTTTTTGTTTTTGGTTTTGAGAATCATGTTTAACACTCTCCGTTCTCCGATCGTATAAAATAAATCTGACAACAATTAACCGAATAATTTGCTATTTAAAAACACTCCCTCGATCGATTACTCTGTATTCAATTATTAAAATCAAATAATGCACAATCTTGGCTATATCATTTTGGAGTTAATTGATGAGAAATTTGAATATGAACTTGAACTGTATTTCTTGTTGGTATTTCAGCTGAAGGAAGTGGTTGTTGTACTGGCATAAAGACTAATGATTCTATGCCGGTTAGCTAACACAAGTCTCTATGTCATCTTTTCCTTAATATTTTCTGTGAATTTATTATTGCTTTCTATGCTCCCTGGCTGGCCTAATTAAATAATATTTTAACGCTAGGCTATATAATATATATAACTGCGATGCTGCAAGACCTATGACTAGAACTAGCTTGAACTGACCGACCAGACCGAATACTCTAGCTAAAGCACAAACGTTGTAGGAGTACATTGATTTCTTTTTTGGGTATTTACAGTTCCGTAGCATTCGTTATTTTGGGGGATATTTTGTAATGCGGATGTTGACTTCGTTATAGGCTCGTTTTTTAAATACGTTTGGTATGTATGTAAATTTGTTATACGATTTTATTTTTTGTTGGGGGTTAAGCACAGTATGGCCAATACGTTATAAAAAGCTTTGGGAATCATAATTGCAGTAAAATCCGTCTTAATCGCAAAGCGTCTTTAATTTTTTTGTTATTTTTAATAGTATATATATTTTTAGCTTTTACTTTTTGTATTTTATTTCATTTTTTTGTCTGTTTTTTGTTAGTTTTTTGCTTGGTTTTTCCATCGTTTTTGTATAATTATGTTTAAATGGTTATAAATATTATACTGTACTGTATTGTATATTAGTGTGTATATCAGACTTTGTTTCATACAAAAACTAAGCACATCGATTCGTCAATAAATTCATGTATTTGTATGTATCCGTGTGTGGTGTATCAGGGCATACATAGCATTATCTGATCTGATCGGAGATCGGAGACCACATATGCCCCTGTATATATGTGTATAAGAGGCGTAGAGAAACAGTTGTTGTTTAGGCAAGTATATATTGCTCAAAAAGTCGTCCAATAATTCGAATTCGAGTTCGATTTCGATTTAGATTTAGATTTAGATTCAGATAGGTTGCCATATATAGTATATAGATAGAGAGAGTTGGTCACATTGAAACACACATAGCACACGGTAGCACTGGGCTGTGGTTAGAGATTACGGCTAGAAGGACGTGGTGTGTGTGGGGTATGTACAGCGTTCTGCGGGGGACCCGGAGGGAGTATGCAAAAATATGTCATCAGCGTATTAGAGGCATATATATATTTAGTAAGTTTAGTATATAATATATATATATATATTTATAGAAATTGTCTGTGGTGTTTTTTGCTTTGTCTCTGTTCTGTTCTGTTCTGTAAAAATTAAATGCTCGTTCAACCTTTTTGTTAAAGTTTCTCGTTAAATGTAATTGTTTGTATACGATGCTTGTTGTTGTTCACATTTATTATTATTTATCCATACATACTTAGTTCATTCAAAAATACTGTTCGTAAATGTTATTGAATTCGGATTTATGTTAGCTGAATGCGTTTGTTTTTGTTTTTAGAAGTTTTAAAGCTGCCAAGGCGCTAAGCTTCCATTAAACACACAATTATTAGTTCGTATTCCGCTTGGATTTTGGGGCTGTGGATTCGTATGCCTTCGCTCGCTTTTATTGTTAACGGTTTTATATTCGTTTATTTTGCTTTTTTTTCGTATCATTTGTATCTTGTAAATTTGTAAACTGTAAATACTTCAAAAGAACACGGCGTTCAGCATTGAATGGCATTCATTTTCGTACTTTTTCTTTCGTTTTGCTGACTACGCTTATGCGCTTAGTAGAAATCAAATTCCTAATTAGTTCTCTACATAAACCACTATTTACAAAATCAGACTAAAGGAAAACAAAAACATTGATATCTTTTTAATAAATTGAACTCAATCTTATTAAGATCCTACTTTGAAATTAATATTCAAATTTAAAACTTTGCTTTTAAAGAAGCGCATAAGCGTAGCTTTAGTTTATCTTTCAATTTTTGTAACCACATTGAATGGTGCTTCTTCACTTAAGATCATCGTACTCATCGCTACCGTTCTTCGAGTCACCCGAGGACTGGAATGCCGCCATCACAGTTGTCCTGTGGTGGTTCCCCTTGTCGGCTCCTAGCTTATCCTGGTTGCTACTACTACTACCGCTGCCACCTCCGCCGTTCTTCTCCGACGGCTTCTCGTCGAAGGCGTCGAGGAAGGGATTCGTGGCCGCATACTGGGCCCGGTAGGTGCCCAGAGTGTGGTAGTTGTTGCCCCCGTTGGCAAAGGGTCGCGAGCTGGTCGAGGTCGAGCTGCTGGTGCTCGTGTAGAAGTCATAGCTGTTCGTGGAGCCCGTCATGGAGCTCACCCCACTGCTGCTGGCAGTGCCCGCCCCAGAGCTGGAGTGATAGGAGGAGCTGCTGGCCGAGGAGCTGCCAAACAGAGCTGCCCCCGTCGAGGTGGTGCCGTTCTTGGGCAGGGTTCCATACAGATGCATGGTGTTGTGGTTACCATTGCCGTTGGTGGTGGTGAAGGGACTGGGACTGGTTCCCGAATGATTGTGGCTCCCATTGCCGTTGCCCAGGCCGCTGCTGCCGAAGAGCGTGCTGCCATAGCTCCTGTGCTCGGAGCCTGCTCCCGATCCCGATCCCGTGCCCGAACCCCCGCCCACTCCCGACTTACTGCTACTGCTGCCCGAGTGCCTGGTGTCGGTGTTGTTGTAGCTTGTGCTGGCCCCTATGTAGGTCTTGGTCTCCGTTTCCGAGGACGAGGACGAGGCCAGGCTGTCGAACAGTCGCCGGCCTGTGGACACCAGCGAGGACGAAGCGGTGCTGCTGGCCACCTTGCTGGTGGTGACTCTCGATGGCGACGCCTGCTTCTGGCTGTTCGTACTCGCACTCGAGTCCGCCGAGCTGGTGGTGTACTTGCTAATGGCTCCAGTTGTGGCTCCCGGCTTGGTCGAAGCACTTGACGTAGCACTGGGCGCCACCAGTTGGTAGGTGCCCTTGGGCAGTCCGTCGCCTCCACCGGGCGGCGATGGTGAGTCCGGCGACTTGATCGGCGTGAACTGCACCCGCGGCTCTCGCTTCAGATACTTGGACATCAGCTGGCTGGTGGTCATGGCCTGCGACTGGGCCAACAGAGCGTTCGTCGAGGCCGACGACTTGTAGGAGACCAGATCGTCCGAGTCATCGGAGGAGGTGGTCGGAGCCGAGGTGGCCGTCGACCCAGCGCTCAGCACCGTGGCCTGCGACGAACTGGAGCTGGAGGTGGCGCTCGACTTGTTTCTCATGGCCTTGTAGTCATCGCCGGTGGACAGACTGCTCCCGGCGTTGGCTTTGCTGGGCGTGTAGCTGCTGTTACCATTCCCGTAGCTGCTGGTTTTCTTGGCCGCATCCAAGCTGGAGGAGTACTTGGAGCTGTAGCTGGATTCCTCATTCACCAAGCTCTTGGACAGCGATTTGTGCGGTTCGTAAAAGTCCACATTGGATTTGCGTGCCGCCGTTGTTCCACCGTTGCTGCTATCTCTGTCCCGGATGCTGCTGCCCGAGGCTGGTGCCTCCGCTTGGGTAGTGGGCGTGATGATCTCAACGGGGGCATCCTTCTGCAGCGGCGGCTTCTTCTGCACAATGGAATAGGGACTGGAGGGCTGGTCGATGATCTTGACTTGCTTTACGGAAACGGGCGAGGCACCGCGCTTGATGGTATCCGTGCCTACAAAGGATTACAATGGGATTAGCAAGGTAATCTCTTGGAGCTCCTATTAAATGCAGAACGATACTTACTTTTACCCGATCCGGATCCAGAGCCCGAGCCGGAGCCCGTTGATGCCGAACTACTGCCGGGGGAGGGTGTGCCTGGAAGTGGCAGTGGCGATTGGTCGGGAATTGCTGAGCCCACTGAGGCCCCCAATTGATAGGGCTGCAAGAGATTACGGAGAAAGCAGAAAAAGAGAGAGAGAAGGGAGCAGGGCAAACCCGCCGAGTTGGTTAATCTGCGAATGGGCTTTGGATTTCTAAGGCATGGAGTATGGGACATGGATACTTGGAGGTCGCAATACGTGCTGAGTCTGGGGTAACGGTGCAGGGAGAATTTTTATTAAAATTTTGACTAGGTTTTTGGGTAGGTAGTGTGTGTTAGTGTGTTAATGGGTGTTCTTTTTTGTGTGTGGGTGAGAGTGTGTAACTGTGAGACGACACATTCAACGGACACATTAAGATATCAATAGCGACAAAAGACAATTTCAGTACGTGCGCGGTGCAAATTCTCATAAGGATGGCGGCCAATTCGTAAACCAATCGGGATTAGGTTTATATAGTTTGTGGATTATATAGTTTTGGTTTAGGTATTTGGTTAGGGCAAAAGCGGTGAGGTGCGGTGATCTGAGGTGAGGTGTTCTACATGCAAACGAGGTAAAAACTTTAGAAATTCGCCCTTAAAGTAGGTAACTTCTTAACTAGCTTTAAGTCAGAGCTTTAAAATTATTTTTGGTTGCAAAAAAATATCAATAAAACGTTACTCTGCTTTTAGGACGAATTCCTTAGTGTGCATGAACAATGTGCAGGTGATATAGATATAGATTAAACAGGATAGTAAAGGATAGTGATATATAAATAAGGTACTAGATTAACTCTGGATATTTGATACTTTATCCCCGAAAAGAACAAAAGGAAAACCTGGTGGGACTCTATAAGTTTCAACTGAATGCAGTTAGGAAATGGAAATGACTCGATAGGTAGTGTTTCCCCAACCCCAATCTTTGTACTCTACTCTACATCAGCAGTGCCTTGAGGGGAATTGTCATGAAGGGAACTTCGAAAAGGAAACTAAACCAGCAACTGGGACTGAACACAAGTCCTGGAAGCGGAAGGAATGCACAAAGAATGGTGATGATTGATGGAGCTATTTTACAATGGCAGTGGTTAGCATTTACATGATGTGTGTTCTTTTTTGGGTTCAGCATGTGGTTAGCATACAGAGCTGTATGGATAATACATATTGGACATATTGGTTTTGGTATACAGAGATAGAGAGGTACGAGTATGTTATTTGTTACCAGTAGTGGGCCAATCATGCTTAACACGCCGTTCAACATTTATCACATCGCTCAAATCATCATCATTATTACCATCGTTATATTATATATCACACTGACATGTCGGAGTATATATATTTAGATATAGATATATGTATGTAAGTCACAATTACAACGTCTATCGATCACGGATCACAGCAAATTATAGGATTTACTTTATGCTATTTGTTATTGCTTGGCAATGTTATTCTTGTAAGAAGCTCAAATCAAATCGACAACAGATAATGCTTGGTTAGTTTCAATAGTTAAGTAGGAAAATATATATGTTCGTATCATTATCGTATTTTTTTCTTTTCTTTTGCAGAACGGTCAACAGGAAAAGTTAGAAGAGCAAGAAAATGTTTCTGAATGGTTGTGAAGTGTTTTAAATGGGTTTTAGTTTTGTTATGTCTGTTAGTTCGTTACGTGGGGGTGAAAATTATAAAGAAATACCTCTTTAACCTATCGAACTTATGGAGAACTAAATATAAACAAATGTATAAGTATCATTAACTAAAATAAAGCTTCAAAAATAAATTTTAAATTACATTTCTTGATTTTGTAAAGACTTTTTCGAATATGTTCCAATCCACAGAATTTTCTGTAAGTTTGCAAATAAATTCGTTTACTAAAGAATGCAAATAATGATATTACACCTCAAGTTAAAAATTTAAGTCGCAGATATATGTAGTGCATACTTTTAGGCTAATTTAAAAACGATTTTAAGTCCACCAAATTTTCTGTGACTGCGAAAATTGTGGAAGTGTAACATAATTTTCCCTAAAATAAATACATTTGAGGATTAGCCTTTTAAGAAAACATTTTTGAAAAATATATTCTACTAATAAATCGGCTAATTGTTCGATACTAACGAAAAACTTGTAAATAAACCACAATTGCCTAAGATTATAACAAGTTAAAAATGTCTTGTAAACTGAAAATCATAAATTTATGAATAAAAAGAGATCTTCCACCCTAACCATAGCTTTCGATATTAGTAAGAGTGCAATGTGTTGTGTGTTTAATGTGGATGAGGTATGTTCTGTGGGTGTGTTTGTGTGGTGACTGAGTATTAATGGTTATTGTTAATTGTTATCATCTTGTTTCAATTGTCATCGTTTCTCATTGTTCGCATGGCTGTTCTGTTGTTCTGCCTGGGTGTGTGTGTGTGGTTACTGTTTGTTTACCTGTTGCACCGCTTGTTGCAAGGCTCGATGCGATTGAGCTAACTGACCCACTACTGATTGATACAGATGACTGTTGGCTGTGGCTGAGAGCTGAGGATGGCCTTGGGAGAGTATGTTGGTTACCGAAGTGGACGAGCGCAGTAGGTTGCCCGCCGCCATGAGCTGCGCCTGCTGCTGCAGTAGAAGTGCCTGTCTGTCCGCTGGCAACGCACTGACTTTGCTTCCACGCTGCCCTGTTGACTCGCCGCGCCGACCTGTCTACATAGGACTCTGTATTAATCAATATTAATGTGGACGCGAATCGAGGTCATGTCGGTGGCTGAGTGGATCTTGGATAGTGGACACTGGGTATGGTGGAGTGGAGTTGGGTGATTTCGGGTTTATACGGTGAGGTGTCACGGTCGCCACTTGTATTGTATTTGATATTTTCTCTTAAAACACTATTATTTAATGTATGTATTAAGCTTAATAAGAATGATGTCTAAACCCTCAACAAATCAATATAAACCTTTTGAAACATTGCAATTGGTTATAGATCTTTTCAGGGATATTCTAATTTCAGCCAGGAGCTTATAAAGCACTGAAGGAGTCGTTTTCAACCCCATAAATTATATACATATATTCATAATAAGCATTAACAGCCGAATCAATCTAACCATGTTTTGACAAAAAAATGTTACTCAATTTTATTCGAAATTTTATAAGGGGTTACATCATTAAAATTGTAAAAAATGCACAAAACAATTTAAATTGTTTATATTTTAAATCCTGATTTGTGGACCAATTAAAAACTAGCACAGTTTTTAGAATGTAAATTAATGAATTTTTGTCATAGGCTTAATGGTTTCCAAACTTCGGTTTCCCAAAGTTTAGCTTATTTTTTTTTTGTTAAAATATATTTTGAATTTAAAAATTTGAAAGATATATTAGTTCATGTATTTAATTTAATAAGAATTGCAATATTTGTATTTAAAATACTTGTAAAATTTCTTAATTAAGGTAATTATTCGATTGATCTGATCATAAGTTAATATAACAAAACAGTGGCAACCTTGGTGAGTCTCGAACTGATACGACATGTGTGGCAATGTGTATGTCTTGTGTGTGTGTGTGGTTTGCATTAACATCTAACAGTGAGAACGGTTCGAGTGCCGCACTTGAGTTCAAGTTTAGGTTGAAGTTGAAAGGAGGTCGAGCTGGGTGGCGGAAAATCTTGACTTGGAAAACAGCTGCTGATGCTGCGATGCATCCAAAGCAGAAACGAAAGAAAGGAATTAAACTCTTGCAAGTGTGTGTGTGTGTCTTTGCTAAATTGTATTCTTTTTTTTCGGTTTAATTGTGGTGGTTTTCTGGTTTTTGGGTTGCTCTGGGTAGGATTGCTAGGTCTTTGGAGGATCGGACACTGGGAGTACGTTACCTGAAGCAACGCCGGCCATATTGGTCATGCTGCCGGCGGTGGCCAGTCCGCCCACCATCATCGCCCCAGCAGCGCCGCCCATGTGCTGCGCCAGCTGCTGATGCTGCGCCTGCGGCTGCGGCCAGATCTGCAGCAGATACTTGAGCACCGCGATCGGTTGGGCGTGATCGATGTCAGCGCCTGGCTGCGCGCTCGCCGAATGCAGCATCAGCGGTGGACCCATCACTGTGGCCAGCGCCTGGGCGGACATCTTGTTCCGCTCCGAGTTGGAGACGACCAGCGACAAGTGGTCGAGCAGGAACACCAGGGTGGCCTATAGTTGTGTTTGAGACCTAGTTAGAAATCCACTAAATATCCAACCAAAAACTTACCCTGTTCGCCCGCGGCAGGCAGTCGAGGATGCTAAGCATCAGTTTCGCATTGCCCTCCGGGTCATCTGGCAGGCAGACAGCTGGAAAAGGGGATAAAGGGAACTGGTCAAGACTTTATACTTTAAGATGTGGAGCACTGCTTACCCAAGGCATCCACCGTCATCTGGAAGAGACAGCGCGTGAACAGCGGCTCGGGCAGCTCCCTGAGGTAGTCCTTGAGCACGCCGGTGATGACGTTGATGTCAGGAACATGTTCCGGGCTCAATTCCACGGCACGGCTATTACGCTCAAAGGCCTCGCGCAGCAGCCGCTTCTTGGTCGCGGAGCCGCACAGTCGGTACAGCCCGATTATATCGAGCCCCCGGCGCTCCACCTCCTCCACGCAGCGCCTCAGGACGATGGGAACTGGCGCACACCCTGGTGCACCCTTCGACTCCCTGTTGACCACTGTCTCCAGATCGGCCCCAAAGAGCGTTGGATAGCCAGCCCTCAGGCTAGGCAGTCCCCGACGTTTGTATAGCGCCAGTGGGTCTGTGTGCCGCATCCTAATATATATTGTGCCCCTGGGCTCCACCTTCAGGGCCAGCTGATGGAGCGGAGACTGGCGCAGGATGGCGGACAGCGAGATGGCGCCGCGATAGCAGAGCTTGTGCCGGTGCTGGGGATCCCAGGAGTAGACCAGCACATCCAGCTGCTTATTGCCCACCAGATCCAGCTCAAAGGACTCGTCCCAGTCGAACTGCAGGTCCCCAGAACGCACCACCGTCCGAGCCTTGTGTACGCGATCGCACTCAATGACACAATACAGATCCCTGGTCTGTCCGGGCTGTGCGGCTCCCCCGCTAGTTCCCTCGGGCGCTGTTCTTAGGCTGCGACCTGCCAGCAGATGGATCCACAGCATGCCCGATACACCACCGATGTCCACAATCGGCTTGTCCAGCTTGTACTTGGCAAACTCCGCCGGATTGATGTCGATTTGACGGTGCTGGCGCGGCAGGGTGGCACTTGGCGTTGGTGCCGGACTCTGGTGGCCACCGGTGCTCATGATGCTGCCGCTGGGACTGGCTGGGCCGGCGGAGAGCTCCAGCAGTTGCCGCATTCGCCGTATGCTTGGCGAGCGTATGGAACCCGCTCCGCCGATATGCTGCGAGGACATGGAGCGCACGGGCAAAGCGGAAATTGGGCGGGTCAAGCCCATATTGCGATCCAAAGTGCCGGTGCCAAGGATGTGGGTTCTGCTCGAGTAAATGCTCTCCGTCTATGGGGAAGGAGTGCGTAGATTTATAACTTTTAGATAAATAAAAATTCAATTCACCAACTTACATTTCTTAACGCATCATGGATATTCTCGGCGCTGCAGGAGAATCGCTGCGCCCGGGGCTGGGCAAACATGTCGCGGGTCATCCGCATCTGTTCCGCAATTGCCGAGCTGCTAGGCGCCCTTCTCAGCCAGGCGCGGTACTCGTCTGCCGTGAATATCGACGGACTGGCCGTGATCCGCTGTCGTAGATCTCTGCCCCGCCGCACATCGAACTCGGGAGCCGAGGTATTGCCATCGTTTTCGTCCATCAAGCGATCGCCCATCCGCGACCGAATGCCGCCCAATCTCACCCCGGGACGTTCCCTTGGCAGCGAGTTGAACTTATTGAGATCAGCAGTTCCGGCCAGCATGGCAGCGGCTGCTGCAGCTGAGCTCGGACCAGGTCCCGCTCCACGCGGCATGCTGCCAATGGCGGGCCGATTGTAATAATAGTAACTTGGCCGCGGTCCAATGGTCGCCTCCGTATCGCTGGAGTAGTCCAGGTTGGGCCTGGAGCGACGTGTCAGCGACTGAGCTCCTCCGGCTGGCGGTCCATACTTGGACACACCGCCGCGCTGTTGATCGTAGCGTCCGTAGCGTCCCAGGGTACCGCCCACTCCCACGGGCATCGGTGCTCCGCCAGCTGTGCCAGGCTTTAAGCTGGAGCGAAGCAGCGAGTGGCGACCCAGGGAGTTGGAGTAGTCGGCATACTCCACGCGAGGTAAGTGCTGATCCGAGCCGGAGCGCGGGAATCGAGCGTGCTGCTGGGCGAGACCCACATTGCCGGTGCCCGTGGACATTCTTCTCGAGGGACCCACCACAGGCGGACCGCCCGGCTGTCCCGGATAGAAGGCATGCACCTTCTCGGCCAGACTCTCCAGGGTGCCGGCATTCTGGTAGTAAGCATGCGATGGCGCAAATGCATGTCCCTTTGTTGGCTGCTCCGTGATCACCGAAGATGGAGGAGGCGGTGGCTTGTAGCCCCAGTTCGGTGGCTCACCCATGGCTCCTCCACCTCCGCCGCCGCCGCCACCGCGGGTATTGTAGTACATGTCCAGCTGCTCCGACTGCGGACTGTAGTTGTTGAGGCCCAGGCCCAGGCGAGATCGGGACTCGGTCATTTCGCGGCCATCTCCTGGAATAAATGGAGGAGAGGAAAGCGGATTAGCAAAGCGAACACGGCGTAAATTTCAAACTACCTGTACGTCTTTCACGTGATGAGCGCGGCCTCGGCATCCGGTCCGTCTCGTCCAGATTCTCGTCCCGCAGATCCCGCTTGATGACCACCACTGGCGGGGGCTTCTGCTCCGGTCGGGACAACGTCGGCGGTCCTGGTGAGCCCGTGCCGCGATTGCCGCGCCGCTGACGTATCGCCAGCACCAGGCGGCGCGGAATTGACATGATGATAACGACATCGTCCAGCGACATGTGGGTCACATCTACCAAGTTAACCGCCAGGATTTCATCGCCCACCTGCAGAAATAAAGAATATTATAATACTAAAGTACATTAGGAAATCCTCCCTTAAACTTACCCTTAAGCAGCCGCTGTTGTAGACCGCCGACTCCAGGGCAATCCTTGAGATGAACACACCGTCGGTGCGATCTGCTCCGTTGCCCTCGCGGATGTACAGGCCCAGCGTCTGTCCCGGCCGCTTGACAATCTCCACCAGCTGCACGGTGTGCCTTCCATCCGCCTTGTTCATCAGCTTGTGAGCGGCGTCCACGGCCTGCTTGCTGCCCATGCACCGGGGCTCCAGGATGCGGACTATCATCTCGCCGCGTCGCTCCACCGCCTCCAGGGCCGCCGCCGTGTTCGGATCGTGATCATTCTCGACGGCCTCTATCTGGCGGAAGATCTCGGAGCTGATGCCGCTGACCTTGCGGAAGTCACCCTGCAGCATCACCGGATCCTTGACGCCCCCGCCGCCAGAGTTCGACATGGAGCCGCCGCTCTGGCCACGATGGTTGCCGTGGTGCTGCTGCTGCTGCTGGTTGCCATGGTGCTGCTGGTTACCCTGATGGTGGTGGTGCTGCTGCTGGTTGCCCTGGTGGTGCATCTGCTGCTGCTGGTTGCCCAACGAGGACAGCTGGTTGGCGGGCAGCGGGCCGGGCGGAGCGCGTCCCGGGCTAGCAGTAACATCAGGAACTGATCTTCCATTCTCCTGCAAAGAAAGGAGGTGAAAATATAGTTAGTTTCTCGTTAGTTTCGTATTCATTCGCGACGGCGGAGGAGCTTAATGCAAATCTCGAGTGCAACGCGACGCTGCATAAATTAAACTAATTGTTGCCCCAGCTGCTGCTGCTGCTGCTGTTACTGCTGCTGCTGTTACTGCTGCTGCTGCTGCTACTGATTCGCCTACTGCTACTGCAGCTCCACTTAAGCCGCGCTAAAAGATTTAGCTTTGCATTAATTAAGCTAATTTTGCGCAGTTTTCTATACGCTTCAGGAGTATATTGCAGTTGAGCTAAAAGGCTATTTAAGTTTATATTTAAGGTGTTTGTTTTTGCAATTAACATAAGCTCCTGGGAAACTAAATTGGAGTTCTCTATCCCTTTGAACACAGCTTACAGAAAGTGTTTAAGAATTACAAAGCTAACGTTTATTGAGTTCATAAGTTAGCATAAAAGACAATACAATGAAAAAGATGCGGAACGTAATACAATTTTCTTGCACATGTTCTTTAACAATACCATTAGGTATAAGTCTCCAAGAAAGGAAAAGGAATAACAAAGTCTACCTTATTAAGTTCAATATGTAAATTGATAAAAACATAAAGCTAAAGCACTTAGTTTTCCTTATAACCCTTTTTTTAAATATTCAAGCATTTTTAATGGTCCGTTTCCCTCAGCCTGACTTTCTGCCTAGTTGACAGCTCAATTTGCTGGCAAAATGGTAATAATACGCGCAGGTCCTGCAAGTCCGGCTGTGTCCTGTCAATCAAGAGTGGCCTAGAAAGTGTGTGCAATAATTATTTCGTCAGAGTCAATATTTTCCACTCACGCCAACTGTAATTTCTGTCAGTGGCACATCAGGAGACCCAAGGATACGACGTCAGGAAACTGGCCGGGGGCCGAACTGTACCCGGCAGCACGTGACGTTCACCAACGATGATGTCACACGGCGGTCAAAAGTTGGAGGAAATCCCACCACTTCCCATTCCCCATTCCCAATTCCCCCTTTCTAAAACAGGACACGGCAACAATGTGCAACTTTGATTTTCATTGGACGCCCCGAAAAACGTGGTGGGGTGTGGTGTGGGCGCCCATGAAATTAGTTTTAAATGAAGTTGCCTTTTGGCCGAAGCTAAACGAAGTTTTTAATGGATTAATGTAACGGAAAAGGAAGGGGGCACGACGTAAATTGTGTGGTCAGCGCGGAGAAGTGCCTGCAGTTGCTTTTTCCCCCCATGCTCTGCGGTTACCAAAAAATCATGTTCGTAACTGCCCGCAAAAAAAAAAAAAGAAAAAATTGGGAGGAAAAAAAGAAATCTTTGAAATTGCAAAACTTTGACATGTGTCGGTGACTGTCTCTCACCCCTGCTGGCCCTCGAAACTTGCTCTATTTCAGCCAAACGAACATTGTTGCTGCTGCTGTTGTGTAACTTTGTCAAACTTGCAGCAGCGGCAAGGACACGAGGAACAGATGTCGTTAGGACGGAAGTTTTGGGCGTCAAAAGCGTCGGCCTCCGTCCGTGTTGCTCTTTCACTCAAATGGGCATTATTATATGCTGTGCATATTCTATGAAAATCTACGCTTCACTGTAAGAAATTATGAATGTTATAGTCCCATTCCACTGGTACATTTTTAAATGTATAAATGTCAGTTGATTCCATTGCTACATTTACATTATTCGGCGACATGTGAATTGAGTTTGTTTATTTGAAGTCTGACGTGTAAAATAAAAATAAATTGAATATTGAACAAAATAAGTGAGATTGCTGAAAATAGCCATTATCGGTGGTATGCTGCCAAAATTCTGGCCGTTTTGAAAGACGAGAAAGAGGTGCTCACGAAGATATACAACGGCGATCGCTTGCCATTGCCACCACAGCTTTATAAAAAGCAACGCCAATTTCCGTTACCTTCATGATGAATACTGCATTTATACTGAATTACAAAGTCGCGATGGTCGTTTCCGGGAACAAGACGTACCAGAAAATGTGGATGCCTTCTTTAAAGAAAGCATTTTACTACGTTTGTGGACGGATTTCAGGTGCTCAAGAAAAAAGGACAGCAATTTTAAGAACGCCTCTCATTGTATTTGTGTATTTTTAGTGCCTCGTTCACTCTTCAATGCAGTACCGCACAGTTCGAAGGCTTTTTGGAGTGTCCTTGATTTTACACGAGTATATAAAAGCAAACTTTAAGAAATTCAATTTCGTATTTATTTTTTTTTTAATTATTTTGGGATATGTAGCTAATCTGCGCCAATCGGTGGTAATATTTTCTGGCCATCGGAAAATAGTGAACTATGATTCGGATGCAAGGCATACATTTTGTTATGCCATAAATCACGGAGCGTTGCATTATGCTGTGGCTGCGCTAGTTTTTATTAATATTTTTGCAAA
>VNJS01018117.1:0-16965 GCA_008042575.1 Drosophila watanabei | reverse complement strand
GTCCATTACAAATATCTTCTGGAAAATAGCTATAAATTCCAATATTTAAGTATAATTTTTAAAATCGAATAACTCGGAATGAATCCCTGGAAATGTTCATGAATTTTCCATAGTTCAGCCTGTTGCTCCGTCCATTACAAATATCTTCTGGAAAATAGCTATAAATTCCAATATTTAAGTATAATTTTTAAAATCGAATAACTCGGAATGAATCCCTGGAAATGTTCATGAATTTTCCATAGTTCAGCCTGTTGCTCCGTCCATTACAAATATCTTCTGGAAAATAGCTATAAATTCCAATATTTAAGTATAATTTTTAAAATCGAATAACTCGGAATGAATCCCTGGAAATGTTCATGAATTTTCCATAGTTCAGCCTGTTGCTCCGTCCATTACAAATATCTTCTGGAAAATAGCTATAAATTCCAATATTTAAGTATAATTTTTAAAATCGAATAACTCGGAATGAATCCCTGGAAATGTTCATGAATTTTCCATAGTTCAGCCTGTTGCTCCGTCCATTACAAATATCTTCTGGAAAATAGCTATAAATTCCAATATTTAAGTATAATTTTTAAAATCGAATAACTCGGAATGAATCCCTGGAAATGTTCATCAATTCCATGCTTGAGCCTGTTGCTCGGTCCATTACAAATATCTTCTGGAAAATAGCTATAAATTCCAATATTTAAGTATAATTTTTAAAATCGAATAACTCGGAATGAATCCCTGGAAATGTTCATGAATTTTCCATAGTTCAGCCTGTTGCTCGGTCCATTACAAATCTCTTCTAGATTTGTTGGTACTTTTTTTCGGGGGCAGGGCAACGTGCAGAGCTACTGATGGGCTGAGAGGGGAATGAGATGGGAGAGCAACAGCAACAGCCGCCAAACATTGGAAAACATCTGCTGTTTCCACTGCCAGTTGATGAACTCGATTCCACTCGCTCTCTCGCTTGCACAGCCTGCCTTTTCACTCACTCCCGCTTGGGCCGAAGCATGGCTTCTCTCGTTCGCGCGTCTGTTGCGCCTGCGCACAAGTACACGCCAATATAGCTACAACTACAACTGCAACTACAACTGCTGGCATACAGTTGCGGTCAATGCATTAGTAAAATTTAGTAGTAAAACAATTTTTTTTGGGGATTAAGAGGTTATATCTCAATTTTGAATAGAACACAAAATTGTAAGAACATTTGTTACACACATTTTTAACGATGTAAAAACTTTAATTGTTTTTTATATGTTTTAAAAACTTTTATTTAAAATCATTTTTTCATACTTTTTCAAGTATTGGTTTTAGAAAGAAATTCCAAATCCTTCTACTTGAAAAAGCTCTAGATTGTTATTTGCTTTAATTCTAATTTCTATTTATTTCTTTTTCTGTGAACTAGTGACATTTTTTCAATATGCAGATTTAAAAAGAAAAATTCTTTAAAAAAAATCTTAAAAAAAAAATAAATTTCTTAATGCTTACCATAGTCTTACATTAGTACACAAAACGACTGGCACTTCCACTGTGGGCCTCCGGACCCTCCTCCCTTTGCCCTCTTCGATCGCCTTCTTCTCGGTGCTCTGTGCTCGGTTCTCCGTTCTCCGTTCTCAGTTCTCGGTCGTCTTCAATGTTTTTCCATTTATAATTCTCATGCCTCGCTGCAATGCATTTTCAGCCCTCTTCTGGTGCCCATCTCGCTTACTCTCGTTCTGTGTCTTTTTTAATTCGGTTCACAAAATACCTCGCGTTGTTGTTGAAATTCTTTGGCAATCGCTCCCTCGTTCCCTCTGCCCCGGCCTTTGTCTGGCAGTCGCTCGATTTTTGACAGGTGGTGGAGTTTTGTATTCAATTTCTTCTTCGGGTTCGTCGGGCCTCCGTCTTGGAGCGACTTTTGCTCTTGGGTTCGTTTTCGTTTTCGGCTTCGGTTATGGGTACGAGAGTTTGAATTTGAGTGCGAGTCTGGGTCTGGGTTTTTGGGCTCTCTGCTTATTCTTATTTTTATTTTTTTTCGGAATGTATTTTTGCCTATTCATAAAAATGAAAATGAGTTGGGACAGCAGCAGGAGCAGGAGCAGGAGCAGAAGCAAAGGAGCAGACAAAAGGCGGCCAGACATATGGAGAGCTGGCTGCAAGGATGCTGGGATGATGATGCTTCAGTTCAATGCACTTTATGAAATTAGTTTTTGTGTGATACTAATTGGATTCTCCGTCTCCTTCTCTGCTTTATTCCAGGATGCGGGCCTAGAGGAGGCGACTCATCGAGACCGGAACATACAGAGATAGCAGCCCAGCATGTCCCAGCAAGTGTTCTCGGCGCATCCAGCGCTGGCTGTGGAGCAGCTGCAGCAGGCGGCGGAGCAGGATCTGGAGCACAACACTAGCAGTAAGGATCATCACCAGCAGCACCGATTGCCAACGCAGAGCAGGCGGCACACCAAGGCCACACCCAACAAGTTCACCCTGAGCAGAAGTTGTGCCGGTGGCGGAGGAGGTGCGGGAGCCCTGAGCAGAGTCCACCAGCAAATCACACCTAGTTCATCATCATCACCATCCAATCCCGCCATTAGTCCGGAGTCCAGAAAAACCCTGCCAGCGCGAACCAACTATGCAGCGGTAGACGACGACGATGACATCGAGTGCGAGGACGTGGACGAGGTGAACTTTGGCCACCCGGAAAGGGAAAAGACGACAACGGAAAAGGAGGCGGCGGCGATCCGGCGGCAACCAACCAAAGACTGTGGCACCGACGAGACAGATCATGTGCAGCAGCGCCACAAAAGCACGACGACGAGCAGCAGGCATCACCAAGACGGAGGCGGTGGCGACCAGAGCGATCTGAGCAGCGTGATCAGCTCGCCCTCGGTCAGTACTGTTTCCTCGCCCCTGTCAACGCCAACAAGGCTGCCACAGCCGCTCCATCAGCAGCAGCAGCAACTCCATTGTTGCCAGAAGTCGAGCGGCGGCGGCGGCGGTGAGTCTCGGGCGAGAACATCTCCGCAACAATCGCAGCATCCGCACAGGCATCACCAGCAGCATCATCATCACCACCACCATCATCACCTCACGGCAGCGGGCTGTGCGGGGGGAGGTGGCTCCGGTGGCTCTGGAGGATCATCGGCATCCTGCAAGGCCAAGAAGCTCGATCCGCGACTGAATCCCTCGCCCTATCGCCAGCTATTGCCCATTGCCCTGTGCCTGCTCTCGTTCGCGACCGTCTTTGCCACGTTAATTGTTTACATGGACACGACAGGTGAGTCTTTCTTCCACATAGGACAGGACACCCCCTATATCCCATGCATAAATTTGATATCTTTAACATATGTCTCATCTGTTTTTTTTTTTTTCTGTTCTGGCTTCTCAAATACAATTTTTTGTGAGCGGAGGCTTCTTCCACCGGATGTAGGCTGTGTTTGCCTTCCTTTTTGTCCTTAGGGCTTAGGTCCCTTCCCGGTAATGGGCACACTTTTGAGATTAGTTTACGCGTCATCTAAACTGGCCAGTTCGACGGGGAGACGTCTGTCTCCAGCGCATCTTTTGTCATAGATCGCTGTATTTTTGTTGTTGTTTATGAGTGTGCTTTGTGGAGGTATTATTTTTTTGCCAATATCTTTTTGGCGTGGGCGTGTGTGCAGCGTTGTTGTCTGGCGCAGTGGCGCTTCCTGTCAGCGGCAGCAGATACAGCAACAGCAGCAGCAGCAACAGCAACAGCAACAGCGCTTGGCAACAGGCAATATCGCAGCTGTTGCCGCTGTTTAGTGTTTGTGTTGCCACTGCCGTTGTCATTGCCCCAAAACGTTGCCACCAGACACGTGCTGCCCCATTCCCGATCCTCCAAACTCAAAGACAGCCGCCTCAAACGTCACGGGAATATCTAATTGCTGTTTGTAAGAGCCATCGTTACCATCGTTTGAGAAGCCATTGTAGCTAGTTGGAAAATTGTAGGTGTTTGCAGGTAACAAGTTAGAAATAATTAAGAAAGCTCTTGGAGAATTCTTATACAATATCTTTGGTTGCAAATGTTACAAGTAGCTGAGCAGAAAATTTATGAAATGCTAAGCAGTTATCATAAGACATAATTTTGATTTAAATTATCTAAATAGATAATATTGGTATTTCTTGTTGTTGAAAGATAACCAAGCACCTTTAAGCTGTTTGTTGTTGACACCCTGATTTTCCTGATAACCAAAGCTATTTGCAAATAATTCGCTAGCTATCTAAAGCCATCTTTAGAATCTTAATGATAAGACAACAGTCTATTTCTACTGGAATACCAGGCAAGAATCAAAGACTATAACAGCCTTCCCTTGAATTATCTAGATCCCGTAGATGACTCACTCGGATTTGATCAGTTCAACTATGTAGCTTAGTTAGCTTGGCCATCTATCCATATTATTTGCTGTCGGATGAGGCAATTTCTTTTAATTCGCTAAAATATTTTGTTTATTGCACAGAGCGACGAATGTCGCCGAGACCAAGTTATTATTACATCCCACTGCCGTATGGAGGATGTGCTCGTTCGTCGCTCTTCTAGTACAGAAAGTACAGATAAATTTGCTTAATTTGTATTGCCTTCTGCTGTTGTGGCGCTCAATGAAAGCGGAAAGTATCTTACAAGCGAAATTGTTTTGCATATGATGTGAGCTCGTTGACGGATCGCAGCGGTGGCGCCGTCGCCGTCGGTGTATTATTGGGTGACTCAGACACCGGAGCCCCGAGAGTGACTAAGGGCCAAGAGAGGTACTAAGAGTAAACACACAGACCAGACCAGACCCGAAAAAAAATCAATGTCAGTCCATTGTTGTTGCAGCTGTAAAAATTCCACAACCACATCCACATCCACATCCACTTCTTCTAGAGAAACATTTTAAAATTCCACTCGGGTGTTGGCAATTTTCGCTTTGACGCTGCCTTTTTTTTGCCTGTCCTTTTTTTCCGGAGGTCGCTTCCTTTTCCCCAAAGACTTCTTCCGTAGCGCCAACTTCTCTTCCTATCCTCCGTGTTCCCTGTTTTTATGCAAATTGTTTCAGGGAATGGAGATTTAACAGCGTCATTCGACAGCTGATTGGGTCCAAGTCAACAGTATTTGATTTGCATTTCTTTTATTGATATTTAAATAACAAATTCTATTGAAAATTATCATAGATTTGTCTGAAAACTGACTGGAAATAACTTCAATCTAGTAACAAATTTGTATCCAAAGAATTGTAATTAAATTCGCTGCTTGACTTCAACGTTATTGATTTTTACTCTTTGAGGTTTATTGCCATAAAAATGGTTTAAAATCGAAATGATGATTGCCGCTGATTTCTGGCTATAAATTTGTCATTTCATGTGCTCGGTTGAGTGCTGCCCGAAGGGGTTATATATCAACCTCTTATTGACTGTAATATCCGACGTCGCCTAGACGGTGCCTGGGTCTCTTTTTGATTCGATTCGAATGGGTTTTGAACTCTAAGAAGGTTCGATTCCGGATATCTCTCTCTCTCAGTTGGAGCTGCCACTGGAGTTGGGCGTGTCAGTTGCCGGACAGACCCATTTTTATGGCCCATTGATGGCTCTATTAGGTTTATACGAGCGAACGGATTCATAAACAAAAATAATCATAAATTAGGAATTCCTTCTTCTTATTCTTATTCCACAACAACAAAGGCAAGACATATAAATTGAACACGTTCCGTTTCGGAAGCACAAAGGTAGATGGTAGATGGTTGAGGTGGTGTTTTTTAGGCTCAAGCTTTGTGGCAGCCGAAATTTTCTTCAAATCATGCACTTGACACAGAACCAAAGCGAACCGAAATGCGCTTATTAAAATGACAAATTTTTTCTCGGAATTTCGGTGTGGAATGTGTGTGTCGGCTACCTCGGACCTATTTCCTACCGACCTGGTAAACCTCTGGCCATGACTCTCAAGATTCCAAATACCAAACTCCAAATCTCACAAACCCATTTTGTGCTGGCCTACGCGGTTCTTGTTACAAATTCTTTCGAGGTCGAAGTCGATGCTGCGTTTCGTTTTCCATTTCTTTATTCTGTTTCATTTCTCATGACGATGATGATGATGATCATGATTATAATGATGATAGTGGCGGCGATGATGGTTCCCCACAATCAAATCCCTGGGTTTGTTGTAAGAGTCACGTTCCAGACTTGATTGTTGCAATGACCGAAACACTTTTGAGCCATATTCTCTGGGGAGTGATTCGGGATAGGAAATTGCATTTGAAGTTTGGCGGCATTTTGTAATCCGGAGTTTTAAGTAATTGCAGATGGGAATTTTTTTAGAATGTTATAATCCTTTCTCTGGAAAAATTCAAGTCGAACAGGAAATCAGAATTAATTAGGAATAACATGAAATAAGAGATAAAATAAAGCGATACGAAAAGATCATAATAATTAAAAATATGGCTTTGATTGTATACAATTAAATGGTGAGCTAATTACAAAGCTCATTAATAATTATATAGAAAGAAGAATTAGAACTTAGTCTTTCTTTAATAATTTAAATGTTGGTCTTCATAAATTAGTTTTCTCAATAAGGTTAAATGTTTAATTGCTGGTTGCTTGGTCTAACAATAAGTCAATAAAGATTTCCTTTCCTTTTTTTCTGGTTTCCCTGAACCACCTTTAAACGGCGAGTTTATTGAACTTTGATTTTACTACCAAGATTAGCCATTTCAAAGTTTTTACGGTTTTTAGCCACTTGCCAAATTGGCTTGAAGAGTCATAACTTTGGAAACGGGTTCTAATAAAAATAGTAGCAAGTTATTTAGCAGATTCCATAAATTTCACTTCATTGCTTGTTGTGACATGCTACGACACGTGCCTAACCTCAATTATTTCGTCCTTTCATTAGCAGTCACCCAATTCTGATTTATCCTCCCAATTCCATGACATAATCCAAACATAGCCTACTTATCGACGCCCCCTGATTACCTAGTCATCGATTATCTGGCTTTCACTGTTTTTTTTTGTTCTTTCTTTACTGCCCAACTGGTGACTGGTTACTGGTAAAAGGGTAAATGGTAACTGGTAACTACTGTTGCCATCCTCGCGCACGCCATGCCACGCCATTTTGGGCCAACGTTGCCGCACTTTGCCTGTTGTTATTATTCAATGGGTGGGAAGGGTGCCGGGTGTAGGAGTGCAGGTGCAGTGTCATTAGCCTTACCTTTGACAGTGTGACCAAAATCGAATTAGATCACATGTGGAATGGGTGCACACTGTAAAAGAAAGATATTTACGGGTTTTCTTTTTCATAAAAATTATTTATTTCAACAACAGTTAAGTTTCAGTTACATAAAAATAGAAAAAAGTTTAAGATTCTTCAAGAGAGTAGAAAGTGCAAAAGTCTTTAAGAGAGTAGAAATTAGGAAAAAACGTTTCAGAGTCTTAAGTAATCTTTGCTGCCGATGGGACTTCAAAATATGCTTGGTTTATGTCACAGAATTCCGACTTGGGAATTTCTAGTATGCTTCAACTTTTCAAATGGTTTAGAAATAAAGATTAGGTATTTAAAGAAACAAAAAGTTATTTCTGTCAGCAACCTACACTACCTTTGTAGCAAAGTTTAATATATTATTAAATAATTTATATTGTAAGATATGAGAAATTTCCCTGGATTTCTCTCTCTCTTCATAATCATGATGATTGCATTCCGTATTGAACACCACGCCCCCTCCCAAAAGGTCAAAGCATTAATCATGTTAAGACGGCATTATCTTCACACTTGCGGTGATTACACGATGTCCTCGTCACTGTCGTCTGCCTCACCCCCTCCCCGCCCATTGGTGACAATTTGCAAATTGCAACTTTAATTGAAATTTACAAGTTGAACTCCATAGCGCACAGACATAGACATAGACATAGACACACAAACAAACACTAACACTAATGACTTAATTCCCGTTAAGCACGCAGCGAGTTTAGAGGGAGGTTTTTGAGGCAGGGAAACCAAGCCCCTCTTTCGTCTGGCGGATCATAAGCGGTTTTAACTACTTTGAATTACTCCGCAGCTAAGGTACACTTGGAAAAAACCTAGAAATATCATTTAGGTTACCTTTTTTACCTTCATTAGTTAGTAACTCTGCTTCACTCTAGGATTCTACTTTAATAAACAGTTTTTCCGATTTTTTAATACTTTTCCTTAACTATTTCGGATAGTTTTCTTCATGTGCATTGATAACCTCCCCTGCAAGCCACCGGATGTCATTCAGGCCCCTCCTCCTCCACCTCCTCCTGCTGCTCCCACAAATCCGCCCCCGCCGCATGCATGGTTTGCCTTGTGATTCATAATTTTCGTGTGCAGCAACGTTACCAACATTGTTGCATGGCGGTTGGCCCCCAGTGAAATCGGTGGAATATTAGTGGAGAAAATCCACCCCCGCAGCGACGTCGTCTGGGACTGCGTGTGCTGCAAGTGGTGGCTTGATGGCAGCGCTCGTGGCACCGTCGGAGATGATGATGATCAGCACGTCAAAAGCGCAGCGAGTGCTCAATTTGAAAAGCAAAGCTCAAATGGCATTATCACAGCATGCGCTTGGGCTTGGGCTCATTTTCCTTGAGGTTGTGTGCCACTCACCACTCACCACCCGCATTTGGGTCTCGGGTTTTACTTTCTTAATTTTGCAACAGCAACCAACCCTCCTTCTGGTATTTGCAATTGCGCCATTTCTTGCCGCGTCGTCGTGTGTGTTCTCCTTCTGGAAAAATTGCCCAGCGATAAGGTTAAAACAACAACAACTGCCCCTCAAGTCGTTGTGGTGTGTGTCTGCTTTATCGGGATTTTTCGGTTTGATATTTCAATCAGGGTTGATAAATGGTCGAGGAGCGTTTAACACATTAAAAACGGGGTCATTTATTATGCTAAAGGTTTCTCCTGCCACATTTGCCGAAGGGGTCGTCATATATTATGTTATGTTGAGTGCTCTGACGCCATTAATCTCACTTTTGAGAGCACGAGTGCCTCAATTTATGGTCAACACCTTCTTTATTTCGTTTGTAGTAATTCGTATGTGAGTTATGATTTATCTGTTTTGGGGTTTCTAGAAGAAGTAACTAAATAAATCATAAAGTAGTTACTTGATTAATATATCTGAATGACAAATAAATTGTTATAAAGTTACACGTAGTAGCTCAGACGTTACTAGGGATTCTTTTTTATATTTTATTTATACAATTTAAAAAATGTTTAAGGCTATTTCTTTTTTCTTTTCTTCGATAGTTTTTCTTAAAATAAAAGACCTCTTAAAACCATGTTTTTAATGTCGAATTTCAATTGTTTGCCAAGTTTAAAGGTTAGCTTTCCTGCTGGAAGCGAAACATACAAAAGTTTAAACTAGTTTTCCTTAATTCTTGTACTTTGTTTTGCCGCTCTATTCTATTTTTCCACGTGTTCCAATTCTCTTCCCCCCCCCCTTAATGCACTTCACACCTGATCACGTGATGCAAAAGTTTGCCCCTGTATTGGCCTTTTTGCATTTCGCAGCAGTTAAATGGGCTCTACAGGCAGGTAGAGGCAGGTGATTAAGATTCGACCCACTTAGATTAGGTCCCCTACACATTTGCGAAATAAATCAGAGCCTTTGTGGCTTATTCTGTTGGCACATGCAAGACCTGGCATTGTATTACCAATAATGTGTAGGAACATTCGTCGTTATCAGCATGGAAACAGGCCATTTTGAATAGCGACAAACAGGCAATTACAAATCCGAATCGTTGCACAAATCAATAACTGAACTAGGCGAGGAAACCCCCTTGGACAGACACGCAACTCCAGATCCCGATATTACACAACAAGGGTAACATTGACGATGGAAGCAACGTCGCAGTGCCCTCAAAAAACAAAAAACAAAAGTAAACAAACGGCAACGATAAAGTTTTTCTATGGGACTACACTTAAACTATAGAGTGGGTGGAATTTAAAACGTAAATTTAAGTAGTAACTCTTAAGAAATTATCTGAACACTTTCAGTAAAAGTTTTCTAAAGCCTTTTGATCTCTGCAAGATCATTATATTTCCTCAAATATTCTTTAAAATCCCTAACGTGGCATTTAAGCAATGTATATTTGATGTTATGTTACAGTAAATTGTTAATGCTTGAATTTTTATAAATGACTATAATGTCTACTCTTGTTTACCAAGACTTTATATAGAATTTAGAAGTTTCTTTCTCTTTTTACAACATTTACAAATAATTGAAAATGCATAAAAGTTGTGTATTTTACATTTCTCTCCCCACACTTCCCTTGAATTCTTTAAATGTTGGTCTCGCCTTTGTTGAATTATTGAATAGGGCGTGTGTGTGCGCAGTTGAGGGGCAAGTTGGACTTGTGCTACCCCTTGAATAATCTGAATAAGAGGCCGCCTCAGGACGAAACGACTTAAAGTTTGCTGCCGCCGCTTAACCGCAATTAAACGTTCCTTTTTTCGGGTAATGTCTGGCCGCCATTGAATATAATTTTCGGGCTTCAGCCGGAGACCAGAGCCTTGAGCTGTGCCTGCCCTGTCATTTGTCTTGCCCACCCCGAAAATTGAACCAAAGGACGAGGGACGTACGACCCTTGTGCAAATTAGAAATGTCAGCTTTTGACACCGAAATTGCAGCGCCCGAGGGCAGATTTTTGTTGTTTCCCCGCATTCTTATTCCTTCGCTTTTATTTTCATTTTCATTTTCGGTTTATTTATCGGATTTAGATGTGTTCGCATTTAACGGTTTAAGCGGTTTTATTGCACAGCTGTCGGGAGGCACACGATCATTATATCATGGATCCCCTCGCAGAGGGTTCCATTTTTGGTCTCAGATTGTATGCTGGTAGACAAATGATAAAGTAATTCATTTAACTTCTAATCGGACGATGTAATGCGAGACCCAAACATCAATCCGTTGCTATCAGATTTCCACAACTAATGGCGGCATAAATTTTCAAAAGCGGCACTTTCCCTAAGATCGGGGGACGGACGGACTACTTGGGCGTTAATTAGTGCAAGTTTTCACTTGGCGTCTGGGAAATTACAGAGAAAAAAAATGTCTCCGTTCGGCTAAATTATAGTTGTTGTCTATAATGGCCGACAACTGTGTTTTGCCACGGCTTTCTGCCCATCAGTTGGTTGCTGTATATGCATTATAATAAACTTTATGGCCATTTTGTGACCGAAACATAAAAGTTTTAGCTGGCTCAAAATTTGCATGGCACATTTGCGTTGAATGGACACACAGAAAAATAATAATAATAAAAAATAAAATACTTGTATATGTATATTCGTACGACTTGGTTTTGGGCGAGGCGGCCATAACGACGTGAATTTGTTTAAAGAGCCAGCGAGGTAGGAATAATGACGTCTAAGTAGCCGAAATGGCAGATCGATTTGACGGGATGGATGCCACGCTTTTGGCCCACGCCAAACAGATTCATATTAATCTACACATTTTGGCTCATCATTTAGATTTTTTCTGTCTTTCTAAAAGTTTATAGGAAATAGTATGATATAGCATGATATATTATTTTAAAATTTAAATAGGAAATATTCACTTTTTACGCAATTTACCAAATTATTTGCCAGTTTTTTAAAGCCTTTCTTACACAAACTGTAACCTTTTTAGCCTGTTAGAACTTCGTTAAACCCACATATGGGTTTTCTTTTATTATCAAACCTTGGCATTTGTTGAAACCTCTCCTTTAGTCTTGAGCTGCCACAAGTACATTTAAGATATACTTTAATTTCTTTGGGCCTTTACGATTTGTTTCGCCAGAGGCCGGAGGCCGGAGGTAAAATGAAACAAAAAGTGGAAATTGGCACAAGGAAAGTGTGAAAAGCAAATAAAACACAATGTGTCTGAAATGTGGCGACTAAAAAAAAAAAAAAATAACAAAACTACGGCCAATCGTTGGCTTTTTGTTGCTTAGGTTTATGGACAGGTTGGGCCGGGTCGGCTTTGCCATGAGTCAAGTGGTGACGGTGACGGAGACGGTGCCCGAGGGGAAACCGGGCTAAATGATGGGGCTTCTGGGGGAGGAGGAGGAGGTGGAGGGAGGATACTCGTATGATGGGGTCATGTGCTAAATATCAAAGGCCGTGCGCTCATTATATTTTATGGGCCGGCACAGAGCGGCCGAAGCCCAATCCGATTCCGAATCGAGCGAGGTCGTTGTCGCTGCTGCTGCTGCTGCTGCCAAGTGGCTGTTTCCACCGCTCGACCTTCTACGGGGTCTCCTGTTCCACCTTTTTTTTACTCTCCATTTCCCACTTTCACCTGCAACAAATTTATGCCCAACTGTCATGGCATTTTGCCTAAAATTTGGCTAAATACTTTATGGCCTTGACTTTGGTGTTTTTTACTATTCCGGTTGAAGGATAAATTAAAGTCAAATTGATTGTTATATCATTTGTAACCAAATATTTATATGTTGTAAATATTAAAAAATATAAAGGATACTTTTTGCTAACTCTCGACAAGTGCATCAGGTTCTTTTTACCTTCAGTTTGATTTCTACTACGAAAGAATTAGAATTTTTAATATAAAAACTTTTCAAATGATTTTTTTAAATATTTTACTTTAAATTAAGATTTTCAAAATGTTTAAAAAATTGCAATAAACCCTAGATTGCCCATCAGTTTCCTCCATTTGAAGCGCACACCCGTTGCCAATGCAAATGTGGTCAATGCGCTCCAATTGGCAGCGGAGCGTGGCAGAGTTGAAGCCACACACGCCATGCTTCCAGTGGTGCAACAACTTTTAATTAAATCCAATTACCGCCAACACAACACCAACTCAACTCCCCAACTAACTCATCTTTCGATTTTTGCGCCTTTTCCAGAGATCCGCCATCAACAGTTTCGGCTGAATATGTCGCGCGACTACGAGCTGTATGGGGTTGCCCAAGACGATCCTAGACTCATTGAATTCCTGCGCCAGATCCATATGGGCAAATACCTGGGCAAGGCGTCGCCCAAGGTCGCTGCAGCGGCGGTAGCGCCGCCGTTAACCAACTCTATAAAAGCGACTCCCGGCAACAGCAGCGGCAGTGGAGCCGATCAGCTGGCCCACTATGTTGCCGATTTGGTTGGCGGCAAGATGAACGGCGCGGTGATCCAGTCGCTGAGCGGTCCGCTGGCCCATCTGATCACGGCGCCCTGGCTGAGCGAGCACCTCGATTGGATGGGCGTGCTGGTGGAGCCGGAGCCGCGCTGGTACTTTACGTTGCGCAAGCAGAACGCCCAGCGAGCGCGTATGCAGGTGGTGCATGCCTGCGTCTCACCCAACACCTATCCCAAAGAGGTAAGTCTAACTATCCATCGGAGATCAGGAAAATTAATTCCTCTTTTCCATTCACAGATTACCATACACAACGAGGATGTGCGCATCAATAGTCTGCACGACGAGGAGACCTCGTGGTTCAACTCGCGTGTGAAATGCTTTCCGCTCTACACTATCATGCTGGCATGTGAGCGCACCGAATACGATCTGCTCAGTCTGGGCGTGCAGGGGCATGAGCTGGAGGTGAGTGCCCGCCTTAAACTTGACTCTCGTTAACACTTTCGCTAAATGGTTTTATGTTTTTCATTTGCAGATCTTGCAGACGCTGCCCTTCGACAAAGTTAAAATCGATGTGATATCGATACATTTGCTCGAGGATCACGAGGACGTGCACGACTACGTGCTGGACATTACCCGCTTCCTAGCGGGCAAGTCCTACAAGCTGCAGCGAAAGATCGGACGTAACTACTTCTATCAGCGGCTCAATGCCAGCGCCAGTCGCACGCGCAAGAAAGACATCCTTCTGCTGAAGACGCCATAGGCTCCACATCGAACGATCGAAGGATCCACAAAAAAATTGCAGTAAAATTCGATAGAAAGTTACTGAAGAGATCCATAATATACTTGGCAGCGAGAGAGAGATAAAGTGAGATGCTCTCACAAACTGAACTCTATGTTATAATGATAATTATTACCATACATACATACGCTACACACTAACGATATCGTTTATATATATAAATATACTGTGTACCGATTACGATATATACATATATATTGTACGAGTAGATTCATAGTTTTTGTAAAACTCAAATCACTTCTTCTTCATGTTATTATTTCCATTTATTTTTTGTCCAAAATTGTTTTTTGTGCGTTTAGGATGCATAATTATTGTGTTGGATGCAAAAACACAGATTACTATTAATAAATTTATGCATATATATATATATATCGTATTATGATTTGCTATAAGCTATGCTAATTGAATGTTAGTTTAAGAGAGAGAGAGAGAGAGAGAGAGAGAGAGCGCCCCCTTTCGATGTATAAATTAAATTGCAACGGGCGCAGCGAACGAGGAATAATTGTAACTCTCTGCTATTAGGCTTAGGTCAGCTATACATCTCCTACAACTATCCTATCCAACTATCTATATATTATCTATGCAAGTTTATGTTACATCGAATGCTTTATCTAGTATGCAGTAAGTAAGCAAAGGCCTGACGTAAATTATATTGTTTCAACTGGCGCCGAACGCAACACTCTAACTACGAAGCATATTTAAATTATATTAAATTATTGAAAAAAACCAAACCAAGCACATCCATACACACACATACACATACAATCATTGTACACACACTAGCGCAAGCGAATAAATATATAGAAAAACTCATTTGCAAAATCTGCTTTCAAACTCATCTCATATTCATAGTTACGACATAAGCGAACCGTAAGCGAATTAATTAAAAACAACAACAGTTAAATCGAAGGAATCAAAACTAGTGAGAAGCAACGAAAAGATAAAGCAAGAGATTGAAGAAATTCCCAAAATATACACACCCCTCATGCACATTTTATATGTACTAGTGAATAAACAAACAAATTAATAAATAAATGTAGCGCAACGAATAACTAAATGTAAAACCAATCGTATTTCAATTACATTTTAGTAATTATTATGATGTATTATTATTTTTATGTGCACACACACACACACACACACACACCGGTGACAGTTGTTGTTGCGAACTCGTCACACCTCGCCCCTCCTCCACACACAAATAGATCCTTTAAAAGCCAGCCACAGATATTGATATTGACTGTAGAATCAGTGCCTTCGACTTAGACTTGAATTGTAAACCAAAATCTAAGTATTACGAATCATACGGAACTTATTGTAAATAGAGAGAACTTGAGAGTGCATTGAGCAGCAACCGTCACTAAGCCGAACATACATTTGTTGTTACCATTTTTGCCGTCTGTTAAACTTGCCTTACCGATGATGTTGACAATGATGATGATGACAGGAGGTCCTCACTCAAACTCAAATCCGTCACAATTACACACAACTACAGAAACTCTAACCAACACATCACCCTAGTGGATAAGCTACAGTGCTAATGTATGTTTTTTTAAGCTTAATTCTAATTAACTAGCTTGTATCTTGTGTAAATTAGCGTTTAACCAAATTTTAAGTAGGCTATTTTGATAACTCTCTGATTTGGCAACACACACTCATACACATCCCACATTGCATCACGCCCCCACACACACAACACACACTAAGCACACAAGCAAAAGGCTAACTCATGCTAAGCTCGAAATCGGACTAGAAATTGTATTTACAGCGAGCGTAAAATAAGGAAAACGAAAATTTATAGTTAATAAACAACAAATAAAGAATCAAAAAACAGATATTGAAAACTCCTCGACTTTTTGTTTGTTCATTTCCATACCTTAACAAGAACTATATATCTATGGCATAAATCCAAATTGTGTTTATCTTATGAAATTGACTTGAAAACTGTTGCAACACACAGTGACACGAGTACATATTCTAAACTCGAAACTAAGAACTACTTATGTATGGAAATTTTCGAATGCAACTTTGCCTCAACTTATTATAGTTAGATACTCGCTAACAAATTGAAAAAGAAAAGGCCTGCAACTATATTACCGAATAATAACTATGAAATACCAACAAAATTTACACACTCAAGAAATGAATTAAATAAAGATTTACATGAAATGTACGAGTTTATGGTGTCTTTTTGTTAATAAAGAAAGGTAAGTTGTTTTTGGGAAGAAATGTTCGTATATTGCTATAAATATCGAAAATACTACAAAATTTGATACATGTTTCAAAATTTGAAATATCGAAAAAATGGCATTTAAAGTTATAATATCGATATTAGTGAAAGCTATTAAAAAAATATAACAACATTCTTACCACTCCATATTTTGTTCGAATGCATTGATTTATCATCTATAAATCGCTACAATTTTTTTTTTTTTTGTTTTTTTCTTTTTTTTTTTTTTTCGCGCGAGTCCCATCGATTCCCACCTCCCGCCCAACCGACCGAGGGGCGCAGCCGTGTGACGTACGGCACGAAACGCGTTCTAGATAGACGCGTGAGAAAGAAAGTAAAGGAAAGTACGAGGAAAATTATATGTTACTAAGATACTACATACTACATACGAGCTAATTCTACAAGCAATAGGGTTTTAAGTTTAGGAAGACTATCACTTCCGTCAATAAAATCAAAGAGGCGGTTGTAATCTGCACATAAAACCCTAAAGGGTTCATGCACTTCAAACTCCCTCCTACAGTGACCAATAACTAAGGGGATATATGATCTAGATGTTAGTCGCGGTACATGGAAATTGAGCTGACCTAGCAGATACGAGCTCTCCACGTCTCCACGTATTAGTTTATGTAGAAAGATGACGCCAAGCATCGTTCTACGATTAGCTAGCGAAGGAAGGTTAATTAATAGAAGTCTACTAGAGTAAGACGGTAATCTTAGGTCGTCATCCCAGGATAAGCCACGTAGGGCGAACAGCAAAAAATTTTTTTGGACGGACTCAATGCGATTAATATGGACTCCAAAACTGGGACTCCAAACGCAAGAACCATATTCCAAAATGGGCCGAACAAGTGAGGTGAAAAGACTCTTAGTTACATAAGGGGAATCGAATTCCTTCGACCACCTCT
>VNJS01018114.1:0-22159 GCA_008042575.1 Drosophila watanabei | reverse complement strand
TCAAAATTTCATAAAAATAAAGACTTTATTTGATTTAAAATAAAAGTTTGCATAAAAACCTATTGAAAAGTAAGAAACAACTGTTTTCAGAGGTTCTTGACAGCCTAAATAAGTCTAGGATCACTTTTCCAAGTTTTTCAACTTGTTCAGGAAAATAGTTTTCGCTTAAAAAAAACATATTTAGGGGAATTTTCCCGTTTCATTCGCGTAATTTGAGGCTTGTTGTGTTGTTCGTTAATCTGCCTGAAAATGCTATACATACATATATATATATATCATATAAATATAGCCTCAAAGTTGATGTGTGGACCGAACCTCTTTCCTCGACTCATGCCACGCCCACGCCCCGGCCCACTCTCCTCGGAGGAAGAGGCGGAGGAGGAGGAATAACCGAGAAGAAGGCCGCACCATTTGCGGCTAATTTTGTAAATCATGATATCGTAATTAATTTTTGCAGCCTTCGCAGAGCGCTGAGCACAAAGAAGGGATCCGCGTCGGCGTTGTTGCTCCCTCCCATCCCCCTCTTCCCCCTTCCCCCTCTCAGTCCTCTCTTGACTCTTAACTCCTTTCTCGTTTTTAGCCAGAAATCCACAGAGTCAGCATAAATCGGAGGAGTCGCCTGCCTCCGCACACACACACACACACACTGAGAGAGTGAAAAAAAAAACCAATTAATATTTGAGCAATGCTCCTGCGGCAACAATTAAAGTCAATGGCAACAACAACACACTACACTGTAAATAAACACTTTAAGATCAATGAAAATCTTGTCGGATTTTTAATTTGGGAAGAATTTTCTAAAAAAATTCAGCGGAAAGTTGTCAAAATGCAGAGCCAAATTTCTAGTTGGGAATTCTAACGTAAAGTTATAAATGTTTGCTTTAAACTTTCGTTTTGAAACGTAAATATTTATGTTTATATATATTATTTTATTATATATTTTAATTAAAAACATTGCCAGAATTAATTTGTAATAAAGATTAATCCGAATCTTAAGAACTGATTCTAAAATTCTAGCTAAACAGTTATCAAATGGCAAAGCCAAATTTTTAGTTGGGAATTCTATCATAAAGTTAAGAATGTAAGCTTTAAACTTTCGTCCTGAAATATTATAAAAATATGTTTTAATTCAGAATTAATTTGTAGTTAATATTAATCCGAATCTTTAGAAATATTTCTAAAATTCTAGCTAAACAGTTATTTATTATGAGGTATAGCCTGGGAATTCTAGCATAAAGTTAAGAATATATGCTTCGAACTTTAGTCTTGAAATATTTAAAATTATGCTTTAATTTGCGTTAATTAAAACCTTGCCTGAATTAATTTGTAGTAAATTTATTTTATTTATTAATTTGTAGTAATTAATAATCCCGAATCTTAAGAAAAAATTCTAAAATTCCAGCTAAACAGTTATTACTTATCAGGTAAAGCCAAATTTTTAGTTCGGAATTTTATCATAAATATTATGAATGTATGCTTCGAACTTTTGTCCTGAAATATTTGAAAATATGTTAATATATATTATATAATATGTAATTAATTTATAGTAAATATTAAACCGAATCTTAAGAAGAAATTCTAAAATTCTTAAGCCAAATTCTTAGTTGGGAATTATAAATAAGCAATATTCCTTTGTGTGCTTGAGTCTGTATTTCGTTATAGAAAATATACATATACATATATGCTTTTATTTTTTTTAATAAATATCCAAGAACCTCAAAAAATTGTTTTCAATAGTTACCAAATTTCTCTCAGTGCTTAACCGCAGACCGCAGGGCGAAGACTTTTATTGAGATCTCAAAGATGCAAAGTGATTTGAATTTGATTGCACCGCGCGTGCGCTGGTTGGAAGGCTCCCTCCTGTGCCCAACCCTGCCCACCCCTGTCCTCGTTTCCACCTCGTTTCCTTCTCGTTTTCCCTTCCTCTGCTCTCCTCCTCTTCCCCTCCTCCCCCTTGGCCTTTGTCTTTGCCCTTTTCCATTCCTTTTGTCGGCTTGCAGCGTCTCAGCGGGGCCTCGGAGGTGTGAAAACCCTGCTGGGTCTTAAATGCAAGCTAATAAGAAGCGGGCTTCTCTTCTCTCCGGGAGAAACCTCAAAAAAAAAAAAAGGAAACTACAAAAATATATATAAAAAAAAAATATATATATATATCTATAGAGAAAAGGAGCTCGATCGGTTGCAAGTGAGAAGTGAGAACTGAAAAGTGGATTGGCATGACCAATGTGATGGACAGTAACCAATGATCGGCATGAAGATGACTTTATATCGAACGGGAAGGGAGGGGAGGAAAAGTAGGTGCTGATCAACACTTGAAATTAATAATAATCTTAAGTCTGGGATATATTTTAAATGGGTTTTAGGGTTAAATATCATTAAATTTGGAATGTAAAAAGAAATAAACTAAATATCACGCTTAATATATGATTTTAACTTTAAAAATTCCCAAGTAGAAATTCTGTGATCCTATAATTAAATTAAAAAGTGCTTTTAAATGGTTTTTGTTGTAAAATAATATAATTTTTGTACTAAGAAAAATTATTTATAAAAAGAAGAAACTAAAAATCATGCTTAATACATGCTGTAGATCCTAAAACTAATAATAAACTATTAATAATAATACTTAATACTTTTTGTTGACTCTAAAAATTCCCAAGATGAAATTCCGTGACTCTATAAATAAATTTAAAGTGATTTAAAGTATTTTTCATTGTAAAATAATATATATTTTTTACTAAGAAAAACTATTTACAAAAAAAGAAACTGAAATCATGGTTAATACATGCTTAAAATTCCCAACTACAATTTTGATAATAAACTAAAACAGTTAAAAGGTTCAAATTCCCTAAAAGATCTTCTAGTTTCGAGTAAATTCTACTATAAAATTAAGCTCCTAACCAGAATCAAACAAAAGTTAAACAAATATAACACTTTATAAATGATATTTCAAAGAGTTTCCCCTTATAATTCCCAACTACAAATTCGTTGACACTCAAGTTCAGTCAAGAAACTAACTACAAATCCCAACTATTAACAAGGATCAAACAAAGGTCAAAATTAAATGAATAAAACCCACAAAATGCTGATGACTTTATAATAATAGTTTTGCAACCAAAAGAGGGATGGATCACCAACCCTCCCCGCCCATGGATTGCATCGATCCAACAGATTGCACTAATTGTGCGACATAAAATCAATGATGCGGATCCCCCTCCAGTTTCCATTCCCAATTCCGATTCCGATTCCCAGTGCAACTTAACCTCCTTCTTAACCGCAAATCGGTCAACTGAAGCGCCCCCCTTTAGCCACCGCCCCTGCAGAGGGAAAACTAGCAAAGAAAAACTGTCAGAGAAAAACTGGCAGAGAAAAGGAAAGGAAAACCAAGGCCCAGGCCAAAGAAAATGTGAATCAAATCAAGCGACAAATAAATGTCTAACAAAATGCGACACACAGTAGTGGCTTCCAGGGGGAGGGATTTCAGGGGGGGGATGCTGGTGGTCCTGGCAAAGGGACATCCCAAGCCCAAGGAGGCGGCCACAAAAGGCGACCTCAAAACGGCTGCCTAAAAACTCAATTACATAACAATCTGTTCACATTTTTTCACACACCATCAACTTTAAATGAGCTAGAGGACATAGCAGGGACGTAGGCGGGGGGCGGGGGTGGGATGGCCAAAGGGGGCGTACAACGAACAGTGGGCGTGGCGCCAGCAATGCCAAAAACGGTGGGCGGTGGGCCAAGAAAAAAAATAAAGGCACTCGAAATGAAATTACGACTCACAACAAACACTGTGCAAAAAAATATGTGTTTGTAATTTACAAATCAGGAGAAAAATTATATTAATTAAATGTTAAATTACCATTTTATTTTTTAAAGATATTTTTATTGTTTAAATATATTTTTAAATTTGTTAATATACTTTTATTATTTTAATATATTTTATTATTTGAATATACTTTTATTATTTTAATATATTTTTATTAATTAAATATATTTTTATTATTTTAATATAATTTTAATATTTTAATATATTATGAAGTTAACTTTTTACGCATTTACTTTAATTATTTATTAATAATTTAGAAGACTTTCACATTTTTTTTACTTACTTCTACTGCTTAAGTCATAAATAGCATTTTATTTTATTTATGTGTATTTATAATTCCCAATTACCCGTTTTTTTTTACTATTTTTATATATGTAAGTAAAATAATATACAATTTATGACTTAGGCAATTTATGAATTTAATTCAAAAAATGTTAAAGTCTTGTAAATTGTTAATAAATAATCAAAGTCAACATGTACAAATTTCATTTCATAATATATAATAATATAATAATATAATAATATAATAATATAATAATATAATAATATAATAATATAATAATATAATAATATAATAATATAATAATATAATAATATAATAATATAATAATATAATAATATAATAATATAATAATATAATAATATAATAATATAATAATATAATAATATAATAATATAATAATATAATAATATAATAATATAATAATAAAATAATATAATAATATAATAATATAATAATAAAAATATATTAAAATAATACAAATATATATAAAAAACTGTGCTAGTTTTTAATAGTTTAAGAAATCAGCATATTGAATTTAAAATTGTTAAATTTGATTTATTTTTGTGCATTTTTCAGACTTTTAATTAATTTAATGATAAAATTTCGAAAACAAAACAAATTAAATTCTTCTTCGTCCAAAAATGGCTAGATTGACTCGTCTGTTAATGCAGATCAAGAATATACACTGATTTATAGGGTCGAAACCGACTCATTCATTGTGTTTTAAGTTCCTAAAAGTAATTATTATTTTATATAATTATCATAACATATATTTTCTTAGCTTCTGGCAGATTCTTATAATTTCCAAGTGCAAGTTCCTTGATGAAATCTTGTTTTAGCCACTCTAATTATAATTAATTTTTCCATCATAAAACATTTAATATATAAAATTAACAAACTCCTTTAAAAAGTAAAAAATACATTAATTAAAATTTAACAAATTCAAAATATTCTTCCAAGTTTCAAGTTACTTTCTACACTCCTCTTCAAGTTCCCCAAAAAGTTACATTTTCCTTTCAGTGCCAAAAGGCAGACACACACAAGTCGAGGGTTGAAGGAGCCAAGTCTGGTCAGGACGAAGGATATAAGGATGGAAGGATGGCTGGCCAGGAGCGTGGGCTGGGGCGGACGGAGGACCGGACCGCAATAACACAACGGGGGACACAAATTACAATGTAATTTATTTGCCGCCAAGCCAAGGCTAGGCGAGGGGACTTTGGTGATTGGCGCTGGAGAGAAAATCAATCGCGACAGAGCCAAAGGAGCAAGGACCAAGGACCAAGGATCCAGCCAGGAACAAGGCAAGGACAATGTATTAGATGCTCGGGGGTTGACAGCCATCCAGCCAAGGACATGGACATGGCGAGAAGGAGGCTGGATGCCGGGACAGAAGCGACCATTAAACTAGCCAATGAATGTCAATTGTTGTTGCCGCTGATGGCGTTGATGTCCTCGTCGCTGTTGTCCTCGTCGCTGTGCCAAATCACAGTCATCCCCAATCCTTGACAAGGCATTCCCTCGGCAAAAAGTCCGACGGGGAGTGTTGGGCAATGCCTCAAAGAAAGTTCCAAATAGGTTTTTCAAGTTTTAAAAAAATTTTAAATATTATTTTCTGTAAGTTTATTTAAGTAATTTTTAGTAATCGTCTAAAAACAATGCTGATTAATTGAGGGGAAAGTTGAAATACAAACAAAAAGTGTTGCATAACAGCAAAGTTACGATTTAAAAGAGAAACAGTGTTGGAAAGTGAATGAATAAATTAATAAAATTAAATATTATTTTCATCAAGTTCATATAAGTAATTTCTAGCAATTAAAAAGTGTTGATTAATTAAGGAGAACTTTGAAGTTTGAAACATAAAGTGTTGCATAACAGCAAAGTTACGATTTTTAAAGAGAAACAGTGTTGGAAACTGAATTAATAAATAAAAATATCTAAAAACAATGCTGATTATTTGAGAAGAACTTTGAAGTTTGAAACATAAAGTGTTGCACAACAAAGTTACTATTTTAAAAAGAAACAGTGTTGCAAAGTGAATTAATTAATTAAAATATCCCTCCGAAAGCTTTTCGTTATCTTTCCCAAATGAAAACTCATAAACAAATTTTAAAAATTATAAATGAATAACAATAATAAGTATTATTACTTTTTCTAGGGTATCACATTCTCGTTAATACCTTAGAGTTCAGTCATGTTGCTTGTCATTTGTCAAGATTGCGGCTTGTCTCGCCGTGTTCGAGTGGAGTGCTTGTTGTTGTTGCAAATTTTATGAGCCTAATGACAAATTCACGCACCCACGAAATGGAAAATCTGCTTTTCCAAACTGAGGAAGAGGAAGGGGCTTCGATTGGCTTCGATTGCCGGCATGCGAGTGCGGTTTTTCATTATCTCAGCGCTGAATGTCAAAATGGATTTTCGAACACAGTTATGACACCGAATATCGATTGTGAATTGGTTAATTTGTATGTTAGTTATCGATATTTTGCGATAAATTGATTTTAAGTGTTATAAAGCTAATAATTTGTTGAGAATTTGTAATTTAAATGTTGTTTATTTATGTGTCATGTTGATAGCTTTAAATATTTGATTCCAAATCAAAATTAGGTTCCGGAATATTTCCGATGTTTATCGAATTTAGTTGCATTTTTCATTAACTAACTAACTCGAAAATTTTATATAAGATTCATTAGGTATATATATTTGCTTCCCCTTTATTTGTAATTAAATCGCAAGGTTATTATTTAAAAAATTGAATTCGATTTAATATCGGTTAAAATCGTTCCTATTAATCGATATTACGATTAAAATCTTACCTATTTATCGATATAAAATCGTATTTGAATTTTTAAATAACTTTAAAATATATTTTCGTACTCTATAAATGTCCGATAGCAATTGATATTAAGTAGTATTTTTATATTTCGATATTTTTTCGATACATTCTTAGCTTTTCTTCGTAAATTTGTAATTAAATCGCTAGATTATTATTTGAAAAATAAAATACGATTTAATATCGATTAAAATCTTACCTAATAATCGATATTAAACTACGATTTAAACAAATTTTACCTATTAATCGATATAAAATCGTATTTTAATTTTTTAATAATTTTACGATATATTTTCGAACTCAATAAATGTCCGATAGTAATTGATATTGAGTAGTCCCTTTATATTTCGATATATTTTCGATACATTATCAGCTTCTCTTCGTAAATTTCTTATTAATTCGCTAAATTACTATTTGAAAATTAAAATACGATTAAAATCGTACCAATTAATCGATATAAAATCGTATTTGAATTTTTAAATAATTTTACAATATATTTTCGTACTCTATAAATTTCCGATAGTAATTAATATTGAATAGTCTCTTTACATTTCGATATATTTTCGATACATTCACTCTCTCTCTCTCTCTCTCTCTCTTGATACAATCCCCAAAAATCGACCCCCCCCCCTCTTAATTTTTGGGCATCTCTCTGCTCACGTTTAGTTTTTTGGGCCGGCTTTCAGCTTGCAATTATTCATAATTCGTGGGCTCATAAAAATAAATGGGCTGCTTAGCGTAATTGCCATAATTTGGTGTGTGACTTGACTTTTGAGGGGAGGGTTTTCCCTTGGATTTTCCTCGAGGGGTTGCCCTGGCCTGGCCTCGCTTTTTGTTTTGTTTTGATTTTTGGCATTCAAAGAGCGTTTGTTTTATTTGATTTTTTGTTGTTGGAAAAAGTGGGCGTGTTTGGGCAACACATGTGCCCTGATCCCGGAATCCTCGTGAAACCGCAGAATGTATCTCGGTCTCGCTGCATCTGTTGATGCCGATCGCCCGGCCGGAGAGTGGGCGTGGCAGCTCCGATTTTTGATGGCCACAATATGAGGATGTGCGGTTATCTGTGCCAATGATAACCAATTAACACGCTCATTAATTGTTTCGGCACGAAACCCTAAATCGAAGGCGCAACTGTCACGATTCCAACAGGATATCATCCTTGTCCTTGTCCTTGGTGGTGGAATCGAGAAAAACTAACTGCTACTTGATAATAAAATGGGATTTTATGGCAGCAACTCCGGAGAGTACATGTTCAGAGAGATAATAAAGTGCGGTTTTAATGCAGGGTTTTCCTTTGATTGGGAATTGCAAATGAGGATTTCATTACAACTTTTCTTAACGAATTTTGTGTATTAATACTTGATAATTACATATTATAATTTGTATACATTTATTTATATCTTTATAATGTTAATTAATATAATATTTATTCTCAAATATATTATATTTTAAATAAATTATATTAAGTATATATTAAAACATGAAAGCTTACTTGAAAGTCAATCATAACTCACCCAAAATTGCACTAATTTCAATTCGGAAAACTTTTCTATTTCAGTTTTTATTGGATTAAAAAATCAACATTGTAAATTTGAAATTTAAGAAATCAATACAATTGATACAATAATAGATAAATTACAATATTTAATTAAATTAAAACTTATATTTAAATTACATAAATTCATATATATTTTTAAAAGGTCTTTTTTTAATCATTTAAATTTATTTTACTTTTTTAATTACTTTAAATAATTACTTATTGAATCTAATTTTAAGTGAATTATAATTATTTGGTTCAAATAATTACCTAATAACTGATTTTTCCAAGCTTTATTCTAATATTTTACTTTACTTGCTGCAAATATTTATTTGTATCACTTTTTAGGTAAACAATTCATCATTAAATTAATATTTTATTATTTAGTTTCAAGAAATAATGTTAATAACAGAACACAAACTTAAGAAACTCATTTTAAAGGCAGAAGTTAAACACTTTTTAGACTTTTTATGAAGATAAAACGATTCTTTACTATTTATCTATATTAAATATATATATTTATCTATATTAAAATAATTGTTCTAATTTAGCTAATTAAATTTCAAGATGCAACGAGTAAAGTGCCCCCTTTTTGGGGGCATTTACCAGCCAAGAAACAAGAAACAAGAACATCTTCCACTTATCATTACTTATTTTCCAAATGGCACGGAACCGAGGAGAACAGTTCTTCAATTTCCGGCCTGTCATTCCCTCCGTTTTCATATCCGCTGGCTCCGCTCTTACCTCCCTCCCTCCCCTGCCCCGCCCCCAATTCTCCCCCTAACTCACACCAACACTAAAACCGTTTGACAGACAAATCAAAGAGACATTTTGAGCGGAAAAATTCCCCACAAAGCATCCCACACATTCCGCATCCAATCGAAGAGGCCAAACGAACAAAAATTTCCCTGCCTAGCAGTCATCGGGTGGGAAATTTCCCCTTATTTGAATTCTTTGGTATTTTGAAGTTCGTTTAGTGACAAGGAAATCAATTTGTTTAAAAATATTTCTAAATTCGGATTTTATTTGGAACATAAAAATATAAATAATATAAAATATAAAAAAACATAAAAAATCAACAGTAAATTATAATAAATACAATAATAATGTGGAAGGGAATTAATGGGGTTTTATTATGCAAACTTAGATAAAGGCTTTCAATTAAAGTTAATGTAAAAGTGTAGTTTAAACTGTAGTTTAATCCTTAATTTGTTTAATTAATTAGCACTTTTGAATGTAATTTATAGTTCCATATTTTAATTTGATTTTTATATGTTTTTTTACATGAAAAATAAGTTAATTTATATTTATTAAATATATGTGTATTACATATTCTTTTAATTTCTTGCAATTAAATGTATTGCCTCTTTTTTTAATTTAAATAACAATGTCAAGCAGTGTTGAATATTTAAGTTCAATTTTAACTTGCTTTTTAATTAATACTTTTATGTTTTTAACATTATTTCCATATCATTTCTAATGTAAAACTTTACATTGATATATTTCTTTTAACTTTTATATAAATTTATATATTTTGATATATAGTTAATATAATTAACTGAGAAAATATATAAAAAAATATAAAAGAAAATTCTTACATATCCCTTAAAAATTTCCTATTCTTAAGCATTAATAAATTGTACTTAATTTCTCATTGCAAAACCCTTACAACTCTCCTCTAACTTATTCTCTTCCACAAAATCCCAACTTTTTAAGAAACTATTTAGTTATTTACCTGGCTGATTGATTTTTAATTTAAAAACTGTTTCCCTGAAACTTTTAATTGTCGAAGTCGAAGGCTCTCTATTTATAAAGATTATAAAGAAGATCTCAGTTCCACTTCGATTTCCATCATATTCACTCGAATAAATTCTGATTAGCTGCGCTTTCCTCGCTCCGAGGGCATGGAAAATGAAATAAAAAATATATATACATATATATATACCCCAATTCCCTTATGCTTCCGTTTCCTGTTGGAGCGCAAAAAAAAAAGAAAATAAAGGAAAGGCACAAGAAAAAGTTTTTCCCAAGCAAAAACCTGAAGCCAACGAAAAATAAAAGAGAACTGAGAAAAAACATTTTCTTTTCTGTTTTTTTTTTTTGCTGGCACAAAAAAGAATTAAAATTCATTCGTTTGATTTGCAGGGCGTCGAGGGGGTGGCTCTGGAGCTTCTCGGGCGGCCATTTTGTTCGCCGGCAGCAAACTTTTGCAACAAACTGTGGCAGAATTAATTAAGTTTCGGGTACGCATGGAAATTTTATTAACAAACTGATAGCACAAAGGGGAAGCGGTGGGGTTGGGTGGGGTTTTTTGTGGGGTTTTGTGGGGTTGAAGGACTCCTCCAAGGGCGTAGGGATTTTTTGGGCGGGTACAGTGGGGGCCACTCTGGCGCTGTAAGTCATTAATAAAGCGAACACCAACCGACAGCGTCAGCGTTGCACATTTGACAGGCGGAGAGTGGGGCACAAGTAGCGGAAGGTAAAGGGATGCACTGAGAGAAAGGATCACACACTTAGTATGTTTTTGGGTGTAGTTATAAATTTAAATATTAAATTAAACATAAAATCCTCTTTTGGGGTAAATTTTATGGTTAAAATCCAAAGAGTTGCTGGCTTTGCGTAAAAAAAACGCTGTTTAGAGCCTTTTAAGGCTTGGCTTCAGTTATCTCAATTATGTCTTATATCGGCTTAAACTATATATAATATATCCAGAATATTTATTAGTTTCTCTCCATGATAACTGGAACTAGTTGGGAATTCTATATAAACGAACAGTAAGACCCTTACTTTGTACCTCTTAAATAAATATTATTAATATTACATAAATATATAAATATAAAATAGAATAAATACATATGTTTGTATATTTAATAAAAATTGTATTCTTAATTATGTATTTATTTTATTTATGCATTTTTTTACAGCTTTTCTAGACTAAGTTAGGCCAAGAGTGTCCTTTGTGTGGTTTATATTGTTGTTAAGCAAGAAATACTATATATACATAAAATTAATAATAATAAATTCAAATAAATATTTATAAATAAGTATAATAAGTATTAAAAAATAAATAATAAATATATAAATATTGCGAAATTCTTTTAAATTCTTTTATTTTCTTGATTTATTTGCTTTTATTGGTTTTCTACAGCTTAAATACTACCCATAAAACCTATAAAAATAAGTCTAAAATGTTCAACAATCTCTTATTTTGCAGTGCATGTCGAGGGACAAAGAGAGAGAGACAAAAAGAGGCACAGAGAGTGCGACAGAGAGAAGGTGTACAAGAGCAGAGCGTGGAGGCGAGCAATTAAGTAACCTGCCAACAAAACATCTGACAGATAGGGCGCCGAAAAAAAGGGGAGAGATGCCACCCAGTGAGAGGAGAGAGGGAGAGTATATTGAAGGAGATGCTAGAGAGCGGAGAATGCATTGTCATTCGATTGCCAGGACACACACACACACACGGACACAGAGAGAGTTCTTTCTGTGGACTCTGGAGTCGCAGCAGTTGCTGTGGGGGTTAAGGCGGCTTTTGGGGGCAAATGGGTTAAGTGGCCCTGGGTCTGGTCTGCCGCCGTCGACGTCGCTGCCGGAAAATGAATGAAAATGAATGATTCATGCGCAGCAGCCCCGCAGAATTCGAACAGAAAATGGGAAAAACTACAACTACACACATAAATACATATAAACAAATATATATATGTATGAATGTATATGTAAGTATATAGAGCAGGGCCGCCCAAAAGCTGCTTACGACGGAGCAAATTTCAATACATTCAAAAGAAAACACCAACACTAGTAAAGAATTTTTTCAATGGATACACTGAAAAAAATTAGGGAGATACATTTTTATACTAAAGACAATTATTACTTGTCAAATGACGTGCCGACAAGGCCATAACTAAAAGCTTAATACAATTTCTTCAAGTGGGTGCGCGTCGCTAAAGCAACAACAAAATGCTCACGAAATTTTATGACCCAACAACAACCACATGCAAGTCCAGATACCTTGCTCAAATGCAGATGAAGAATAGAGATAAGAAAACGAAAGTGAAAAATTGTTTTTGCAATTAGCATTGGCGCATGCAGAGAGCCGTGTACATATACGCATTTGCTCCCCTATGCTTCGGAGCCGATTACAAAAACAAAGGAGCCATGGGAGCAATGGGTCTGGGCTTCTATGATATAGAGAGTGGCATCTGGAAAGAGGCGTTTATGTCAACAAATTAAGAGAATATTGCCAACAATGTGTGTGTCTCTCTCGCACAAGCAGTTTTTCAATTGCAAAAATCTTCAAAAAAAGGAAACTGGAAAAGGAAAAGGAAAGGAAGACAAAGAAAATCTAATAATTACTAGAAATTGTACTAAATAGTTAAGAACTTAAGATTGAAAAAGAGTTAGTAATAAAAGTAAAGTTTATGAATGGTTTTTAAAAGCTTCTTCATAAATTTAGTTGCAAAATAGCTTCAAGATAACTTTATAACCTAAAAAAATAGATTAAAAGCTCAACAATTTCCTTAAAAATAAATATTTTTTAGCTAATTATTATATATAGAGTTAAAATTTATATATTTCCAAGTGTTAAAAAGTTATTGAGCTTAAAAATAAATAATTTAACAAATTATAAACTACAATAAGAACTTAAATTTCTTTATTTACCAAAAAAAACCCTTAAAATCAATTAAAATTCTTAATTTTCAATTTAAATATTAATTTAAATTCAGTAAAAAATATTAATAATAATACAAAAAAAAAACCCCAAGGCATAGATCCCTCGCTAATTAAATGTTAACGAATTTTCATTTTCTATTTGTCGCAGAAAATTGCCATTTATGGTTATGGCGCAGCAGCGGCGACGCCGACAGCGCGGGCAGCGACGCCGACAGCGCGGGTTGAGCATAATAATTTGATGTGCGACAAATTGAAAAAAAAGCGCCGCCGCCGCATAACTCCGCCCTGGAAAAGTTCCGTTCGTCGCTGGCTCGTTCAAAGAAAATTGAAAACTCTTCTCAAGTCGTTCACGTTTTTCGGGGGCACAATGGCGGCGACGGCAGAGGCAGAGGCAGCAGCCAAAATTCCCAGTATTTCCAACCGGCCAATGGAAGCGGCCAGCAGGCATACGGTTGTCTCCCTCTAGCGAGCCATATTGAAAATGGTACTCATACACACACACACACCGAAGCAGAGTCAGACAGGTTTTCCTCATAATGAATTACGCAGACAGCAGCAACGTCGGCAGCAGCAGCCGCCGCAGCGCAGCAGTTGATCAAAATTGAAAGAGCGCATATAAAAATTAAGTGGTGGACTTGATGAATTTCCCACTCGCTCGCACGCACTGGCTGCCTCGAAAACATGGCAACAATCTCCCGGCCCAAGAGAGACAGGGAGCGAGAGCGAGAGCGAGCAGCCGTTGGTTCTCGCCTTTAGTGGTGTGTGTGTGGTGGTGGTGGTGGCCCGAGCCTCTCTCTTGCCAGCCAACGGTGCCTGGTGCCTAGTGCTGTCTCTCTTTGGCCGCGCTTCAGGGTTTCCAGGGTTTCCTCGCTGGCCGCGTCGATTTCGCAGCTCAGTCGAAAAATTTCCACTGCGGCGGTCTGGTCGCTTCCGCGCGCTCTCGCTCTCGCTCAATCGCGGCAGAAAAACAACAGAGAACTGGACAACAGGAAAACGCTGAAAAAGGCGAGGAAAGACTGAAAGTGTGCTGTAGTTTTTATTTAATCAGTGGCAACGCACACCTACGACATACATATATTTTTTTAAGCGCAAAAAACCGCCTCGAAAACCTGTGCATTTTTGTATGTGATGGCCAAAAATGGTTTTGGAGACCGAAAGCAAAAAGTTCTTGATCTCGAATAACAATAATAGTTGTAATAACAACAATAATAACAACAACAACATCGACAGCCTGGGCGCCGCCACAAAAACCCAACAAAATAACAACAATAATAACAGTAACAACAATAGCATTAAGCAGGAGGAGCAGGAAGAGGCGGCGGTGAGGAGGTCCTCCTCTTCCCATCATTCCAGCCACTTCCAGGCACTTCCCGTGCAGCAGCAGCAGCAGGCGGAATCCATTGCAGCCGCCGCCGCCGCCGCCGGCCCCTCCGCTATGCCCTCCGAGGGCCTACACCCGACGGCCGCGTTGCAGCTGTATGCCGCCGCAGCCCAACTGGCGCCCGGCGGCGTCCGCGTCCCGCCCTGGGGCCCCTTCCTGCAGTTCGGCGTTCCCGGCGTCTTTGGGCCCAACGGCCCCTTCCTGGGCCGTCCGCGCTTCGATGCTGCCGCTGCAGCGGCCGCTGCTGCCGGCGCCGGTCATCCAAATTCGGCGGCTGCCGCCGCGGCCGCCACGCAAATGGCGGCGGTTAATGCCAGCAACGCCTTTGCCAATCTAACGGGACTGAGCGCCGCCGCCCTGAGGAACGTGAGTGCCGCCCAAACGACGGCCGTGGCGGCGGTGGCCAGCACTGTGGCTACGATCCAGCACCGGCTGATGATCGGCAACCGGCAGAGCCTGCCGCCGGCGGGGCCGCCCAGCGAGGGATCCAACGAGGACGGAGGTGAGTTTTTTATTATGAGAGGTTCTCGGGAGTCTTTGAAGAGCGGGAGCTTTGGGGGGGAATTTTTTTCGGGGGAAATTTAAAGGGAGAGAAAAGGGAATAATTTTGAAAATTGAAATTATTTTTGGGGTTCTAAGGAGGAGTGGTTGATATTATAAGGATATTTTCTTATACTGAAAAGCAAATTTAAGAACGTTTATTATTTATTTATATTTTTACCAAGTTGAAATTGTATTAAAAGAGCGCTAATTGCCTCTTACTTTTGGTAAATAGTTAAATAACAAATGCAAGCTAAAAGTAATTCAAAGCTTCAAATAATTTGCAGCAATTTAAATTGTATTTTACATAATATTTATTACTATACAAAAAGCCAGATAAATTTTAATTTTAAAATGAGAACAAAGAAGCGCTCTATAAGAATTACAATCTATTAAAAAATTTATACACTTTTTATTCTTATAAATGTCCTGTCAAAACTTTAAATATGTTTTCGAAATACTTATATTTTAGTACTAGTTACTAAAATGATAAAACAACTACTTCAAGTATTATCCTTCTTTAAGTATTATTATTATGTATATAAACATATAATATAATACCATATAATATCGGTACTTTTAGGGTCATTTGTAGTCCGAAGGATCTCTTTACAGACAGTTTTATGAAAACAATGCTTGGAGTATCTCTAAGAACTCTGATTTATATAAAATAATTTCAAGTTGGAACATTTGGGAGGAAGTTAGGAACGGTTATATCATACATGTACAATTTTTAACAATCTAAGAGACGTTTTAAAGTCTTATTTATATAATATTGAGAACAGATACCAATGGAATATAATATTACTCGCACATTTTATAAGGTTCATAAGGTTGTTTTTTCTTTTTGCCTGTTGTGTGGTTTTTAGAGTTATATATCTTATGACCAACGCTCTTCTATTTGTTAATCAATGGATTAAATATAGGTTATAATAAATATCATCACTTTAAACTAGTTATTATAATATATCATCACTTAACTAGTTATTATTACAAACTGTAGACAAGGATTTGAAATCAATCCTCAAATTAATTAGTTTGTTTTACACTGCGATAATCCCTACTAATTGAACCTTAAATCGCTAGTTGATAGCTCACATATATAGGTGTGAATGAGGCATTACCATATCATTAATTTCCAACAAGATATTATTATGTAAATAATCTAGCTAAAATCTCAAACGATATTTATTTATAAGCTACCGACATCAGAACTGTCACCTCGACACCAAATTCAAATTCCTTGTCGAATTGCAGTATTTTCAGAATAGAAAATCTATAGAAATTCCAAAAAATTCCAAAAAATGTCCGAGGAGATAGAGATTGAGGAGGCCGAGGACTTTCACAGCTTGGGCTCTAACGAGGACGATGCTGCCTCTGGCAGCGGCGGCGGCGGCGTCGGCGGCGGCGGTGGCAGCAGCTTTGGCGGTAGCGTTCAGGCTCGGGAGGACCGCTTCGGGGTGAAGAAGTGGGTGGCGCACGCACTCTGGTCGTGGGACGTTGCCGTTGACAACTGTGCCATCTGCCGGAACCACATCATGACCCTGTGCATCGAGTGCCAGGCGGATCCCAATGCCCACAAGGACGAGTGCACGGTGGCCTGGGGCGAGTGCAATCACGCCTTCCACTACCACTGCATCTCGCGCTGGCTAAAGACCCGTCAGGTGTGTCCTTTGGACAACAAGGAGTGGGTATACCAAAAGTACGGCCACTAGACAGGGATCTTTCAGCTGGATCCGGATCTAGTTTATATATATGTATATGGAGGCATCTTAAGCTTCAAGTCAATCCTGGTGTTTCGTAATTAGCAAATGGCAAAGACAATAAAATTAACATTTAAAGTCAAGAGAGAGAAATGTGACTTAATCAGTCGATAATAGAATTAGTTACTAGTTACTTTCCGGGAGAAGAGAGTACTGAGCTGCTTGATGAGCTTATTTCATAATGATCATATTTGCATAAAGCGTAAAGCCTGCTAAATGGAGTTTATTCAAATTCAATGATCCAATTAAGAAAGACTATGTTTATGGAATGCTCCAATGGCAACTCCCACTCGTTGCTGCCACAAAGCCAAACTATGAATGGAATTGAACTCGTTCAAAGTCATCTTTGTTGCGAAATAAGCCAATGAAAGATTACTCGTTACTTGTTTACAGAAAGAAAGAGAAAGAGTTTCTGTGAAGATTACTCGTTATTAACTATTTACAGGGAAAGGGAGAGTGACAGACAGAGAGACTCGTTAGTATTTATTTACAGGAAGAAAGAGAGAGAGAAAGACAAAGAGTAGCTTTCTTTGCAAAATACTCGTTAATATTTACAGGAAAAAAAAGACGCAGACAGAGAGAAGAGCTTTCGTTTCAAAATACTCAGACAAAAGATTACTCGTTAGTTACTATTTACAGGAAAAAAAAGAAAGGTAGACAGAGAGTAGAGTAAAATAGAGTTGCAAACTACACAGACAAAAGATCACTCGTTATTAATTATTTACAGGGAGAAAAAGAGAGAGAAATACAGAGAGTAACTATCTTTGCAAAATAGTCAGACGAAAGATCACTCGTTACTGCTTACAGTGAAAAAGAGACGCAGACAGAGAGAGTAGCTTTCGTTGCTAAATACTCAGACGAAAGAACACTCGTTAGTAACTATTTACAGGGAAAAAGAGAAAGAGGAAGGCAGAGAGACTCGTTGGTATTTATTTACAGGGAGAAAGAGAGGGTAAGAAAGACAGAGAGTAGCTATTCTTACAAAATACTCAGACAAAAAAACACTCGTTAGTAACTATTTACAGGGAGAAAGAGAAAGAGGAAGGCAGAGAGTAGCTTTCTTTGCAAAATAATCAGAAGAAAGATCTCTCGTTACTAGTTATTTACAGAGAGAGAGAAAGAAAGAGAAAGAGTCCAAGAGAGATGGTAATGAAAGAGAGATGCTAATGAAAGACACGTGTTTGCGGTAACCCAAAATTCACATCACGTCACAGAAAACAAAATATATTAATAATAAAATGTTGCAAAAAAAAAAAATATATATGAAGAAAACAATTTGCATTCCTCAGTGTTTCCCATGAAATCAATTTCCAACGCTGACTTTCGCCGGATCGACGGATCTGCGCTAATGAATTATCAGGTCTCTGGGAACACGCGCCTCCCCAGTGGAGGTCAGCGCCGCCTGATCGATCCATTTCGGATCGTATTTCGATTTAGATTTCCATTTGAATGCGTGCTATATAGTCAGAACTATAGAACTCATCCTGCTCGTTATCGGGGGCCTTCGACAATATGCTAATTCATTCAATTAGCCCTGCTAAATGCCTTCAATTCTCGCGCTGCTTTTTTGCCCGAGCTGTATCTGTGCTGCCTGACTTTTGCTACCTGCAAAACACATTTATTGATTTAGCTAATCAGCGATCGATTATTATGTAAAGTCCGATTGATTTTCGGTTGATTTGTATTTAGCATACAAAGTAGTATGTGAGCGAGCGAACGCCTGCTGTGCGCCCCCGGAAAAGGTCGCCTCGAGTCCAAAATTGGGTCCCAAACCATAAAACCATAAATAAACCAACCAAAAAAAGGTATATGGTATATATAAAGGTAACCGTGTTAAAAATGAGGCAAACATTGAATTTCTAAGTGTGAAGATGTTTGTTTTGTTGAGATATTTCCATGGCTTAGACTTATAATTGGACTTGATCCCTATAATTATGAAATAATTGGACGTGAGAGGGGTTTTTCGTTGAAGTTTATAGATCGAAAAGAAAGTAGTAAGCTGAATAAAAAAAATATATATATCTGGAGAAGTTTATATTTTTACTTGCATTTGAAGTATGATATCTTTCAGTTTCTTGTTCTTAAAGTCAAGATCTTGCTTATTTCTCTCTGAAACAATAGACTTTACTCAATCATTCCTAGTTTTTTTCTCTTTATAATCAAACAATTGTCTTTTTTAAGTGTTATAATTCCGGGAAAAGCTCTTAAGAAAAATATATATGTATTAGTCTTTGATGAATTTACTTTGTCTTGTTTGCGGTAACTTTCTTTCTTTCTTTGTGAAGAGAGCAATCACTAGACCCCGAAATTGATGGAACGCCATTTGCCTTGATCGCTCTCTTACTCTGACTTTGGTTATTACTCTCCGTCTCCTCCAGATTCCAGTCTCCAGACTCCCAACTAAACCGGAATAAAGATCAAGTAGCGAGCGAGAGAGAGAGACAAAGAGAGAGAGAGACGTGGCTCATTGACCAATTAGCATTAACAAATGATGGCTAGTTGGTGTAATTATGGCCATAATGCATATATACAGCCGGGTTTTGGGGCGTTAGCAGGGGGCGTGGCGTGTGCGCCGCTTGTAATTAACTGCACTTGGCACTGGGATAGTGAGTGTTCTGTGTTCAGTGTTCCTAATTAATTGCAGCCAACGCAAAGGCACACTTCCTCCTTAAAAAGTAATTATTAATTTGATTTGATTCAATTTCGATTGGGGCAGCGATTGTGCGAGAGAGCTCGCTCGAGTGGGTGGAATCCGGGGGAGGCACTCGGCCAGGGTTGCCATATTGCTCATTAATCATTTTTGCGGCGCGCAGAGTTGACATGCAACTGAGCTGAAAAATGGGATATGTTGGGTGGAGGAGAAGGAGTAGGGCGTGGGCGGTGGAATTGCGACGGGATTGAGACGAGAACGGGGGACATCATCATCATAGTCACCATCATCAACATCACCGTCACCGTCATGACGTTCCTCTCTCTTTGCTCATTTCACGCCGGAAATGAAGAAACTGTCATAAGGCGATCGAAATCATTTATCATGCGATTTTTCTCCTTCCTTCACCATTTTGTTTAGCTTTTGTCTTGTTTTCTGGTCCTAATGAATTCCGTATATATGTATAACCCAAAAAAAGTTCGGCCCTGTTCGAGCACTTCCGTTCCGCCCCAAAACGGAAGTTGGAACAAGCGGAATGATGGAATGATGGAACCTTAAATGAATGACTGGAATGATAAATCATTTCGCCGTTAGTTATAATAATAATAATAACAATAATGTTTTTTTTTTTTTAGTATTTCCGTTTTTTAATGGATTTTTCTTTTTGTTCTTTATAGTTTTTTTTTGGGAATGAGTGAGAATTTGTTCCGTTTCAAGTTAAATTTATCAATTTGGAAGTAATAAAAGCTTGTTAATTTGTTACTGTTAAAAATGAAACAAAATTAGGATTAGTTAATGTAATGTGATTAATGTAATTAATAATGTGATTTAAAAGTGAAAATTAAAAGGTATTCTTTTCTTTTAGAGAATTCCAGTTAATAATTCCAAAAGGACCTCTTTGCAAGAGCAATTAGCTCAGAAAAGGTTCTTTTTTTCTCTCTCTTTCAGCTAACACTCCCATTCTCCTTTCTTCTCCTTGTGTCCTCCATAAACTTTTTAGTAGTTCTCTCTCTCCTTCGCCTTTCCTTGTCCTTCCTTTCTTAACTTCTTTTCTCCTCTCTTTTTTTTTTTTGTATATATTTTCGCTTTAATTTTTATGACTTAAGTGGCTCACCCGCGAGGATCGAGGGAAGGGGCTTAGGGGGTGTGTGTGTGTGTGTGTGTTAGTAACTGTTATATTGCCTGGCTGACGCGCGCTGTAAACGAAAATAACATGCCACGGAATGTGACTGAGGCATGCAACAACACCGCTCGTTTCTTCTGATTTAGCCGCCTGCCCTCGTCCATACCCTTCCGGAGTTGGGGTAGTGGTGTGATTTTCATATCCTTTGGGGTAACTATTAAGGGATCTTTAGTTTTGTTTCGAAATGTTGAAGAGATTGAAAGATTTTGAACTAGGAAAGTTTATTTTTAATTTTTAATTTATTTATTTTATTTTACACATTTTTTAAATATATAAAAGTTTTTAAACATTAATTTAGTATAAGATTTTAAAACTACTTTAAAAGCAATTATTAATTATAATATTAAATACAACAAAATGAATTATTTAAGGATATTTGATGGTTTCGCAGACGAATATACCTTCAAACCATAGCTTTTTGATATTTTTTCAATATTTATTGATTATATTTTAATATTTATGGATTAAATTTGTAAAACGAGCGATCATGTCAAATAAACAGAATTTAAATTGTATTTTTAGTTAGATTTTAGAACTTTAAAGGAATAACAAGTTCATTATTTCAAGGGAACTCGCTTAAAGACTTTTGAAGATTATATTTAATACTAAATACATTTTATTTATAACTGAATTTTAAAGCTGTTTTCAAAAGGAGTATTCAAATTTCAAACAAACTAGCTTGAACTTGAAAAACAACGAGTTTTAATGACATTTTCCAAGATGATACGTTTTATTAAATACATTCAACGGAATTTAAAAAACTTTTATCATAAGCAGTATTTCAAAAATTCAACACAATTCGCTGAAACTTAAAAACTAACGATTTTAACGAAATTTTTAAAGATTATTTTAAATATTTTGGTTATTTATTGCAGCACAAGTAAGGAGTAAGGGTGCTTTAGGCTTCGGATCCTCGAATTTCAGACTCCTTAATGCCTCCACTTTGTTATACCCTTGCAGGGTATTATAATTTCAGTCAGAAGTTTGCAACGCATTGAAGGAGTCATATCCGACCCTATAAAGTATATATAATCTTGATCAGCATCAACAGCCGAGTCGATCTAGCCATGTCCGTCTGTCCGTCTGTCCGTCTGTCCGTCTGTCCGTCTGTCCGTCTGTCCGTCCGTTTCTACGCAAACTAGTCCCTCAGTTTTGAAGCTATCTGAATAAAACTTTGCAGATAGTCTTCTATATACTCTCACTCGGACATAAGTCGGAACGGGCCAGATCGGACGACTATATCATATAGCTGCCATACAAACGATCCGTCAATTTTTAGAAAAAAAATTTTAATTTCACTTTTTTTGAACATATCTTGACCAACTCTCGGTTATAAGCTTTATATATTATTTCAGATTTTAAGATTAAATTTCATAAAAATCGGATGACTATATCATATAGCTGCCATAGGAACGATCGGGAAATTTTTAGAAAAAATAATTATAACTTTGTCAGTTTTCAACATAATTTCTTCAACTTTTAGATACTAGTATTTCAT
>VNJS01018113.1:17976-58648 GCA_008042575.1 Drosophila watanabei | reverse complement strand
AACATTGGAGAAATCACATTTCTAAAGCATACTTTTTGGCAGCATTTAAATTGATTTCAAATTTACAGAATACTTAAGAAAGAGAAAGTAAAAACATATTTATTTATATTTATTTATATTTTCTTGACTTTGAACATCATTAAATATTAATTTGAATTAAAAAAGTAATGCTTAACACTTACTTCACTCAATTATAAATACCAAAAGCATCGAAATAACATTTTGAAGCATACTTTTATGCAGATTTTAAATCGTTTTAAAACAACTGCGTTTTTTGTGCGACTTTTGAATACTAAACACTTTTTATGATAACTTTCAATAGGATAACATTGGAGAAATCACATTTCTAAAGCATACTTTTTGGCAGCATTTAAATTGATTTCAAATTTACAGAATACTTAAGAAAGAGAAAGTAAAAACATATTTATTTATATTTATTTATATTTTCTTGACTTTGAACATCATTAAATATTAATTTGAATTAAAAAAGTAATGCTTAACACTTACTTCACTCAATTATAAATACCAAAAGCATCGAAATAACATTTTGAAGCATACTTTTATGCAGATTTTAAATCGTTTTAAAACAACTGCGTTTTTTGTGCGACTTTTGAATACTAAACACTTTTTATGATAACTTTCAATAGGATAACATTGGAGAAATCACATTTCTAAAGCATACTTTTTGGCAGCATTTAAATTGATTTCAAATTTACAGAATACTTAAGAAAGAGAAAGTAAAAACATATTTATTTATATTTATTTATATTTTCTTGACTTTGAACATCATTAAATATTAATTTGAATTAAAAAAGTAATGCTTAACACTTACTTCACTCAATTATAAATACCAAAAGCATCGAAATAACATTTTGAAGCATACTTTTATGCAGATTATAAATCGTTTTAAAACCACTGCGATTTTCGTATCACTTTTGAATACTAAACACCTTTCATAAGAACTTTCACGAGGATAACATTGGAGAAATCACATTTCTAAAGCATACTTTTTGGCAGCATTTAAATTGATTTCAAATTTACAGAATACTTAAGAAAGAGAAAGTAAAAACATATTTATTTATATTTATTTATATTTTCTTGACTTTGAACATCATTAAATATTAATTTGAATTAAAAAAGTAATGCTTAACACTTACTTCACTCAATTATAAATACCAAAAGCATCGAAATAACATTTTGAAGCATACTTTTATGCAGATTTTAAATCGTTTTAAAACAACTGCGTTTTTTGTGCGACTTTTGAATACTAAACACTTTTTATGATAACTTTCAATAGGATAACATTGGAGAAATCACATTTCTAAAGCATACTTTTTGGCAGCATTTAAATTGATTTCAAATTTACAGAAAAATAAAGGGAAAGGAAAAATATATTTGTAAATATTTATTTATATTTCCTTGACTTTCTACAACATTAACTATAATTTTCTATTAAAAAAGGTGATGCTTAACACTTATTTCACTCAATTATAAATTCCAAAAAGCCACGAAAATCAACCAGTTTATAGAAATAACATTTTGAAGCATACTTTTATGCAGATTCTAAATTGTTTTTAAAACCACTGCGATTTTTGTGCGACTTTTGAATACTAAACACCTTTCACGAGAATAACACCGGAGAAATCACATTTCTAAAGCATACTTTTTGGCAGCATTTAAATTGATTTCAAAACCACAGAAAAAGCCATTGAAATGCCTTTATGAATACAAATTAGAACTATAAAAACGCAACTTAATAGCACTAGAATTTTTTGGATTTTTTTTTTATTCAATAGTTCTCCTGCCCCCCCCCCGGCGCTTTATCATCGTTAACCAACACTGCAAAATATTTTTATTTTAATAAATTAAATGCACAGTTTGGCGCATACAAACGAGCGCATCAACATGCATATTTCATATATCAAAATGGATGAGCCGGCAGTGAATATATACTATATATATATCTTTTATATATAGAAAGCTCTGCATGAAAATGTATATAAACATTTTTATAAACTACCCAAAGTGAGTGCGCGCCGGGGCCTCATGCATATAGAAATGATATGGAAAAAGGCGAAACATAAATTACTTTTATATTTTGTCGCTATTTTTATATTGCCAACACTTGTGCGGAAATTGCGCGATGAAACGACGCTGCCCAGGAGCGGAATAAAATGGAAATGGCAGCGGTGGGAGTGGGAGTGGGTCTCGCTTTTCCCGCTTTTCCTCGCTTTTCCCAACAACAAGAAAATTGCCAGCCCCAGTGCGGTGCAGTTTTGTAGCCAACGGTGATGCGCGGCTCCCTCCTATTTTTTTATATATATATATTTTTTTTTTTTCAGTTCTGTTATCCTGGCAACGCCCAGTGCCTGTGGAATAAATGTAGAGCTACATGTGGCTGTGGATGTGGCGATATTTTCGCGAGGATATGCATCAGCGAATGCGCCATATTTCAGCTTAAAAACAACGCCGAGAAACAAAGTACTTTGAGATTTTTTTGGCCATCGAATTAGGGAATGCCTTTTTTTTAATATTTTTCAACTTTGAATTTCTTGAAAAAATTGAGTTTATTCTAAAGAAATTAAAAGGGATATTAAAACATTTATCTAAATATTTTAAAAATTCTTTTAATTTAATCCTTTGTTTTAGTTCAAATTGTGTCTTAAATTATTTAACACTGATTCTAACCTTTTTTAACTATGAATTTCTTGATAAAATGGGGTTTATTTCAAAGAAACTAAAAGGCATTTAAAAACATCTATTTAAATATTTAAAAAATCCTTTAATTTAATCCAAATTGTGTTACAAATTATTTAACACTGATTTTGACATTTAGTAAATTAAACTTCAGACTTTTAAAGGGTTTTTTTCAAGGGTTTTAAAATTTTTAGTAACTTCTAAAATGCTTTAAAATAAAAAAACAATTCGATTTTCCTTGCATTAATATTTTTTTAAAGAAGGAAATAAATACCTTTTAGCTGAAAAATATATTACACAAATTTACTAATTAGTGCAATGAAAATAAATATATTTAGTTTAACAATTGTTTTATTTTCTAGTTTATATTTACTGCCACAAATCATAGTATAAAAATTATATATAGAAATATATTTATAAAAAATATATAAAATACATATAAAAAGTTATATAAATATGTAAAAATAATATATAGAAATATATTTATAAAAAATATATAAAATACATATAAAAAATTATATAAAATGTATTTTAAAAGTTATTTAAATATATAAAAATTATATATAGAAATATATTTATAAAATATATATGAAATATATATAAAAATTTATATATATTAAAATAAATGTAAGCACTTTCTATGTTCTTATAAATTATAACTTAAGGAAGGTCATCAGCGAGACACATAAAAAAGAAGCAAAAAATATATAAAAAATTTAATAAAATTATGCTTCTTGTACTTTAAACTTGCTGCCGTTGGTCAAAATGAAAGTTACAACTTTTTTTGCTTCTATTTTTCTTTCTATTTTGTTGTGTTTCTTTTTTTTTAGCAATTTGTTGTAAATTTTTCTTCTTTGCTTTCCTTGGCCTGTTTTAGACATTAAATTTATGTTACGTTGATTCCCAGTTTTGACAAATACGAAAGATAGAAATAGAAATAGAAATAGAAACATAAACAGAAGTGCGGAAAGGGAGAGCTAGCTGTGTGGGAATTGGGAAATGTTCAAGGGGAAATCCTGGCCATGATTTAGATGGCTAATTTTGGCCAAAAGGCAAAAGGCAAAACTGCAACTATAGACAAAACAAAAGGAAGAGCTTAGATAAAGTGGGCCAAGTGGAAGAGGTTCTATATTATAATGCAGGAAATTCTACAGAAATATGTACATCAAATGAGACACAAAATTATCTCAAGTTATTAAGGAAACAATAAAGTAAATGCGAGAAATTAATAACTAAATACTTATTTTATTTGAGCTTTATAAAGCCAATTAACAATTTGTTTGTTTTACTTTTGTTAACAACAGCTCTAAGTGGTAATTTTTTCATGTAAACAAAGACACACTTAAAATAACACTGTTTTCAAATTACAGCAAAACAACATTTCCATTTTTTATATTTACTTTTTTTACTTGGCCAACAAAGTTGTATAAAGGTAGGCAAAAAATTAAATTAAATTAAATTGTAAAACAATTCTTAAATCAAATCTTTGTCTCTAATGGCAGATTTTTATTTTTAATAAAAATAAATACAAAATCCCGCAAATACCTTGGTTAAAGGAAGGATTTTATACATAATTTATTAAATATTAAAAAAATTAAAAATAGTGCTGAAAAATATTTCAAAATTAGAATATAAAAGAATTTTTAATAATGCTGGAAAATATTTCAAAATTAGAAAAGATTTAAGTTGAAATAAATTATAATTATCTGCAGATTTAAATAATTTATTTGCAAATCCTAAAATAAAAAAAAAAGAAATCCACAAAAAACCTACAAAAATGTCAATTTGTAAAGAGCCTAGAGAGATTTTTTTAATTGTATTTAATAATGAATTATTAATGATTAAGGAAAAAAGGAGTAGAGTCTGGAAGAATATTTTTAAATTATGAATCATTAAGAAAAAGAGGTGTAGAGAATTGGAAAATACTTATAAATTATTAATGATTAAGAAAAAATTTGTAGAGACTTGGAAAATATTTTTATTAATGATAAAAAAAGGTGTAGAGCCTTTTAAAATATTTTTAAATTATTAATGAGTAAAGAAAAAAGATGTAGAGACTTGGAAAATATATTTAAATTAAAGTTGTCTTAAGGTTTAATTAGGCACAAATTTATTCTATATTTTTTTCCCTAAAGTAAGTACAGAATTCTGCAATTACTCTGAAGTTTTCTCGAATTTTATGAAGGGAGGTTTATAAATATATTTTTTAATCCTTAAAGAAAACTTTTAACAAGACCGGAAAATATTAAAAAATTATATAAAGTGAGCAGTTTTAAGCTTAATTAAAGTCTGTTTATTCAGAGTTAAATCCCATATTTGATGTACCCCAATTCCATGTCGTATAAACCCCGTGATCTATAAGGACTCTTGGGCATAGAAAAAGAAAAGTAACAAATAATTTTTAACTTCCACGCACGACACACATTTTTCGTTGGCGCTGCGCTATATAGATATATATATACACATATATAGGGGACTTTCTTGGCATATCGGTCGGAGGAACATTTAGCATTCGGAGCAGGCAAATGAACTCAGTTGAATAATCGGCACTCTGGGAGTTATCTCGCACTTTAAATACGTTGGCGAATTTTAATGAAAATGTCCTTTCAACGCTGCATAAATTATTCAAAAGTTTGCCACTGCCTCTGCAGAGCACAAGATTTTCACCGTCCTTGTTGTTTTCTGTCTGATTTTCTTTTTTTTTGTTTTATTTTTTCCTTTATTTTCCATTTTATTATATATTTTTTGCTGTTGTTGTTCTTGTCGCAGCAGCATTTTCGCATTTTATTTGTTCTCCATTCTTATTTTTTTTCGTCTTTCCGAGTCGTATATATATATATCTGTATATTTATATATATATTGCATTGTTTGGCGGGCAACTGTGGATCCTGGACAGGATCTCACCTTTTCCGTCCTTGCTTATTTTCTATTTTTTCAACGGCCGCTTCCCGGATGAGATTCATTCACTGATTTTCTCACCTCTTTTCGCTATCTCTTTAGTTTTCTCATTCTTTATTTTTTATTTTTATTGTTTTATTTATTTTTTTAACTGTCAGTTTAACAGAAAGAGCCTAGAGTTAGGCGGAACTGTACTTTGACTGTTTTTGTTCCAAGTTACGGGTTTGTTTTTATTAATAAATTGTTTTCTATTGGTTTTGTTCTATTTAAATCTTTATTTATCTTTATCTTTATTCTCCAGATACACAATTTCAAGTTCTACATATTTAAAGCATTTCTCATAACTCATACTGAGTGCAATGTGCCAGGACAACCACAGGACGAAACCAAAGCCAAGCACAGTTTTTCTGACCATTTCCATGTGGTGAGCATCCTGCTGACTCTGAACAAGGCTGCGTCTCAAATAATGCGAATAAAATACGAAATAATAAAATAAAAAATAATAATCAAATTTAACTTGTAATAAAATATGGAAATTGCATTAATTGAGCCCAAAATTCAATATCTCGAAAATACAGATACATTACAGAATGGAGAAATTAAATTAGAAATATTTCGTAAGTAATATTTTCCTAAAGGAAAACTATCTCTAACGAGCTCACGCTCGCAACTTTTTCCTCACATTTTCCGGGAGTTCAGTCTCCGGAAAAACAGGGAAATGAGAGCAAAGGTGAGGCCTCTACATATTCGGATATTTTTGATTAAGCATTCCCCAGATACGAATTAAATCAATAACTTTTGGTTGGACAGCAATAAAAAAAGCAAAGAAATTGAATTTAAAGTTGAAGGCCATAAAACCAAGGCACAATCTTTGAGGGTATGATGAACTATTAAATACTTTAATACAAGATAATGTAACTATAAATATTTAAAATTAAATAAAAGCTTTAAATTTGAATAGAATTTTTAATTAAATAACATAGAATCCACAGATATTACTTTACATAATTCCACTTTAGGGTATTTCCAAGTCTCCAAGTTTGTTCCCAAAATCCTCAGTCACCTGTCGGCCATAAAAAAGGTTTGTTACTGCCTCCCCCTTGCCCCCTCAATAAGCGTAATGAAACGTAATTTGAATGGCTCTTAAGTGGCTTTCGGGTCAGGTGAGTCCTGCGAGTGTGAGTGCGAGTCCTGCAGGATGAGGATGTGCGAGCTACGAGCAAATCGTGTGAGAATCGAGCTGCCCGCTGACCAAAATTAACTGCGCCACCACACAGGACCTCGGGCAGCAAGGCTGCCTCACTTTCATCCTTTCTTCTCCAGCAGGAAACAGGAGGAGAAGCGAAGTCGTGTCCGATTTATGGGCCGGATAATGCAGGCGACTTACGGGCGTAAAAATTATGCAGCCACTGCATTAAAAAGCGCTGAAAGTGTTGCACGACAAATGGCCCAAAAGGGGGCCAGGACTCGGGGCATTAAACGCCGAACAGATGCCATCAATTTGTACCGAAAAAATCGGGCAAAGAAAGTCCTGCCAGGAGAGGGGAGAGTGTGAAGTAATGGAAAACCAAAGGCAAAGGACACGCATTTAGCTGATTGAGTTGTAAACGTTTAAAGGAAAGTCTGGAGAGGTTTATGGATGGAATAATCTATTAATTTTTCCTTGAAATTGTAATTGATATATTTCTTATATCCTTCTTAAAACTTTTGGTAATATTTCAATTACTGCTCAAGTAATATCTCAAGTATCTTTCCATTAATGAACTGAGTGCGCAGCATTACTCGCGGATATCCCTTCAACTCCATTCGAATCCATGAGTAAGCCGAGCACTCAAACACTCACTTGACACTCGCACTTCCTCGCATAGAAATGGCCGAAAGGCGACTCTCTCTCTCGAATGGACAAGGATGCGGATGCGGATGAGGACTCAGGACCCTCTCCGGTCATGTCGTAATGTAATGTAATGCGCGTGCTGCCGCCAGAAATAAAGAAAATGAGGCGTCACTCGTAACGGGGTCGCTGGGGGTCAAAGTTGAGCTAAAGTCAGGGAAGGAAGGAGGCGAAAGGGGCGAAAGGAGGGGCGACAGGATGTTGGCAACAAAAGCCAAAAGTGCCACCGCGTGGAGAGCAGCAAAAAAAAGGAACCAAAACACAAACGAAACAAGGAGAAGCCAGGAATCGGGAGTCCAGAATCCTGAATTCCACAATCGAGAAACAAACTCGAGACCAATGGGTTTTCCCCAGTTTTCCCAGTTTTCCCAGCACACACACACATATGTGAGAGTGCACTGGCGAAGTGCACTTGTGTTCAATATTTTATGGTGTCGCTTACAGGCAAACATGTATAAATTGTACAAAAAAAATAAGGAAATTAAAAGGTTCACAAGTTCAGTTGCCGCATAAAATTCAGAACAGTTTATATATATTTTTTTTTAGAGAATTTGTAGTAATAAAACCCTTATTTTAATGTTAAAATAAAGGCTAATATTAAACAATTTATTTATTTTTAAAGCTGCAAGTCCTGAGAACGAGTCCTTCGGTCAATTGAAATGGTTCAAAGGCCTGCGCTTGCCCTGCGGTGGCATCCTTTTTCGCTCCTCCAATACATTCTTCTTTCTGTTTTTTCCTTTTCCTTTTTTTCCCATATAAATTTCAGTCTGGCAAATGGTTTTTATTGGCAGCCGGGTTTCCCCTCATCCGAGAGGCTCAAAAAGGTTAAATTTGGAAAATTGGTACGTGATTGGATTCAAAGCGCAAAATAAGTGCGTCAGTTGGTTTTCGGTTTTCGGTATTCGTCTTCTCCTTCTCTTTTTTTTTCACTTATGGGAATGAAAACATACTTTTTCCTTTTCGGTTTTTCCTTCATGTTCTTCTTTATATATTTTATTTTTTGTATTTTTTTGGCACGCCACTCGCCACGATTTGTAATAAGAATGTGTTTTTTATTTTGTGGTCGAGTTCGCTGTGTGAAAAATTGGAACTTTTGCCAAGCCACGATGATGATGATGATGATGATGATGATGGCAGGGTTCCAATGCGCAATGTGTGTGTGTGTGTGTGTGTTGTAATCCCCTCCCCCTCTCCCCCCCCTCAATACATAAGTTTAAGTATTTGTGGTCTTGTGTTTGATTGCCGTCCATAAAACGGTCATTTGTTTGCCAGTTCGGCCAGTTTTTTGGTAACTGAAACCGAGTTCAGCCAAAAAATCGAACTGAGCTCAGCTCGACGGTCAGCTAATAACTGGACATTGCCTTTTTTTCTCTCCTCTCTTCCCTCTCTCCCCCCTTTCTCTCTTTATAGTGTACAACGTGGCGTATGGGTAATATTTGCAGAGGGCCAACGCGGCGTATGGGTAATATTTTGTATACAATGTGTGTGTGTATCTAGCAACAGATGGGGGAGGGGAGAGGGAGAGTGTATCATTAAAAAGGGTTCGATAACGATATCGATATCAATATCATATCGAAAATATCATTAACTTTGATGTATCGATTTTTTAAATCAAATATTAATATATCAAAAATACATTCAATTTAAAGGAAAATATATATTTACATTTATATTTATCATTTACCTTGAATTGAATATTTAAATATTAAAAATATATTCAATTTAATGGAAAATATATATTTTATCGATTATTTAAGTATCGAATATATTCAGTTCAAAGGCAAATTTATTTTTATTAAAAAAAAATTTTTGATCAAGTTATTTAATTTTTTGCTTCTTTATTCGATTATATTGGTTCGATATTATCGTGCAGATTTTTCATTTTATCGCATAGGAAAGTTTATCTATCGATTTCGGAAGAGCATTCATCGATCATTTTCTGTTCTTTTAAATTTGTTTAACATTTTTTAGTATTTTTATAAACTTTTAATGCTAAAGTTATCATTTGAGGAATTCGACGATAAATATAGGGAAATATCGATATTAATTCAACCGTCGATATGGCAAAGATCAAGAAAGACTTTTTAAAATTTTGAAAACTGTTTTTTGGGGGGAAAGAACAGTACTTAAATATGTCAAATAAAATAATAAAATAATAAAAAAAAAAATAAAAAAAAATAAACAGTAAAATAATAAAATAATTTTCATTACAAAAAATAAGTAAAATAAGGCAAAAGATTACGATATTTTTTATTGTGTTTAAAATGACACGATATAACTTTTTTATAACTTTAAATTGTTGTTTTTTATTTAAATATCATTATTTTTTACCTAATTTTTAATTTTTTTGTAGTGGATATTATTTAATTTTTTTTTTAATATTCAAAATTAATTTTATTCGTAACTTTGAGGCCATAATATTTCTTTATGCATTTCTAGTGCCACAAGGTTAAACCTGTATTTATTGCACTATTAAAAATGTTTCTTTTAAAATTTATTATAGCTTTGAAATATATATAATATTCAAATAATTGATATTTATTTATTTAGATTTAATGTTTTTAGAGCTATAAAAATATGAAATACGATTATTTGCGAGTTTCACCTGAACTCTCTCTAAAGCCTCGGCTTCGGCTTCATAGAAACGCAATCAAATTGCCGAAAAAAGAAATATTTGCAGCAGCAGTCCATCAATCGGGGGATAAACTGAAAATCCTCTCGGAAAACGGCCATGGCTATTATAGCTCTAAATATATACACAAAAATCTATATATATGTGGAAACTAGGCACTGAACTGGACCGATAATCGGACTTGTGCTGGCTTTGCCTGTCGCCGTTTGTCCGGAATTGATAAACACACAGAAATACAAAATACAAAATATATTTATAAAAAAAAGAAACAAAAATACGATACATATATATATATATGAAATACGACAAACAATTTTCATTGTTTTTAATTAAAAAGTCATCACAATATTTTGTTGCCTGGCCGCCTGACAATTTACAGATTTATCTGTCAGAAAATGCGCTGCTTTCATTTCTGTAACTGCTCTTGTCATAATTAATTGGCATTTATTATGCGAAGCAGCAAAAAGAGAGAAAAAAAATATATAAAAACAAGTAGGAAACCGGAAATTTTGGTGGGGCCTGGATCGACATCCGTATCCACAGAGCCGTCTGATGGCTTTTAATCACTTAATTGCAGCTAATTAGAACCGCAAATTCAATGAGAGCCGACAGACAGGCGGACAGAAATCGGTTTCAATTGGGTTTTGAATTAGGGTTTGGCTTTGGATTTGAGTTCATGTTTTCAAATCAATTCGAGCGCATTTTAATCAAGCACCTGTGTCGCTTTTTTTTCCTGCCCCTCGATTCATATTCTCAAGTGCCACTTGCCACTTGCCACTTGCCGGGGCACATCATTAAATCACCGCAAAAGTTCAGAAATGCATTTCATTTGAAAATCATGACTTCAGCCCAGGCTTTAGCACTCTCCATTCTCCATTCTACCTTCGACATTACAAATTACAAGTTTGCCGGCTGTCAGGATAAATCGTGGAGCAAGGTGAGTGAGTTGCCGTAAACTTTGAAGGAAGTTGTCCAGAAACTCAACGAAAAGATGCTCTGTAAAATATATATAAATTTTCTAAAAAATATTCTAACTATTCTACATCAAATTCTAGTCTAAATAAGACTATAAAACATGTCAAAGAAGCTATTCAAATACTTTATTTTTCTTACATTTAAAATCCATTTATATTCTCTGGAAACTTGGAAATATATTTAGGAAAAGGGATAAAATTCTTCCAAGTTAAATGTCATAACTTGCCACATTTTTTTAACTATAAAATTTACTTGCTTCCCCCTTTTATTTTTCTTACATTTAAAATTCATTTTTATTTCTACATCGAATTTATATCAAAGGAATATTTTTGCTAAAAAAAAATGGGAAATGGAATGGGAAAAATTCCAGCATTCCCTGGGATCCACCTGGACAACGAGGTAAATGGAAAAACCGTAGAAGTAACCCGGCATTGAGGGGCAGGGATTAGGGGCGTGGCACTGTGGTCCGAAGGACTCGACGGAGTCCTGCCTCAACGATTGCAATCTGCGGCGCTTCAACAACGCTTAATGTTGCCTACAATCCACAATGTCAGCCATTTATCATTCGCCAGAGCTCGGCTCAGCTCCAGCTCAGTTTGCTGGCCAACTGACTGACTGACTGACTGACTGACTGACTGACTGACTGACTGAACAACTGACAGATGGCTGGGGAGAAGGATGAAGGATGCAGGACCTGGAGGCCAGGCCAAAATTGGCGTTATGAACTCTTCCTGCTGAATAAGTGAGTGCGAGTGCTGCCTCACTCAAGTGGAGTTCTTTATTGCGAAAGTTTTTACAAGGATCTAAAAAATAATATTAAATAAATTTATACATAATAAATTTATATAAATAAAATTAAATTGGTAATTGGTAAAGTATAAAAATTAATAAATTATATTAATTATGAGATACATGTAAGGTAGGAATATTAAAGAATATATTTCTTAGAAGTGTAATTTTTATTGAGAAACTTTTCACTAAAATCTAAGAAATACATTTATATAAATAAAAATAAATTGGGAATTAGGAGAGTAATTATTAAAAAATTATAAAAAATATGAGATAAATGTAAGGTATGCATATTAAAGAATTTATTTCTTAGCACTTAATTTTCAACAAAAAGAAAATATGCTTCAAACATATTAAAAAAGCTAAAAGTAAGCTTTCTTATATGAAATTTTATGGTAAATAAATTTGTTATAATATGAGTTCCATAAATAATTTAATAACTAATTAATACAAATTGCGTTGTTTTGATATATGTTCTATAAATAATTAAATAATACAAATTATATAACAAATGTAATACTTTCAGTATAAATAAATTATATAAAAATTAATTTCAAACATCTAAAAAAGATTTTGAAGGGGGAAAGAAGTAAGCTTTCTTATATGGAATTTTATAGGATATAAATATGTTTTAATATAAGTAATAAATTAATAAATAACTAAATAATATAAACTCTTTAACAAATGTTAGTTTTTTAGTATAGATCTGTGTTCCTGCAAATTTTTATATTAGATAAAGAGAAAATATACTTCAAACATTTAAATCAAAGTAAAAGAGGGAAAAATATAAAAAATAAAATACAAAATATATCTAAAATTTAGGTTCTTTATAAAAGTTATTTAAAAAAATAATACAAATTTATTTATTTATTTATTTCGCCATAAGTTGGTTCCATATAAAAGTTACTTTAAAAATAATACAAATTTATTTATTTATTTATTTTTTTCATCAAAAATAGGTTCAATATTTTCAAATTACTTTTAAAGTAATACAAATTTATTTATTTATTTATTTCAGCAAAAATCCTTAGCTGGCTACATAAAATACTTAATTAATAATAACAGAGGCTTAATATAAGTACAAAGTGCCAAATAAATGTAAATTTATAAATAAAGAGTAATTGGTTCTATAAATTTATAAATTTAACCATATCAAAGTAAGTTTTAAACATAAGAAACAATGTAAGAAACAAAGAAAATCATAATTATATTTTTATATTATTTAAAAATGTACAATTAAAAAAAAGAAAGTTATCACAAACCTGATTTTATATTCAATAATCATATTAGGGATTAGATATTAGGATTAGATTTTGATATTATTTACAAATGTAAATTAAAAAAGAAAGAAACTTATCACAAACCCGATTTTATATATAAAAATTATATTTTTTATAATATTTAATAATGTAAGTTTATCTCAATAACCTTATAATAAAACCATAAGATCTTATTAACTCACCTTTTTTACAAAAAAAATCCTCGCCTTAGTTATCTGATAATTCTGTAAAGATATAAAGATAAACGTAAACGTCTTTAGTAAATATGTAAAAAGTGAAATAAAATATTTTCCCATAAGAACAATTAAGACCTCACTTTCTCCAGCTTTCTCTTGCTTTCTCCCGTTTCCTTTTTTTTTTTGTTATTTTCCTTTTTGGTAATTTTCCCCTTCTTGAAATTAAAGAAACATTTCCCTTTTTGCAATTGCTTTGTCTTTGCCTTAGTTGTGTTAATTCTTTTTAAGCTCTTAATGAATTTTAAGCTTTTTCGTTTTAATTGCAGCCGATTGAGAGGTACAGACAGAGAAAGAGAGAGGGATAGATAAAGAGAGAGAGATAGAGATAGAGCGCTTTCTGTGGCGAATTAAATTTTTGTTTTCAATGATGCTCCTGCTGTTGCTGCTGCTGATGCTGGCCATTCGCTGATTAATTTAAGCGCTCTAGTAATGCATAAATTAATGTTAAATAACGGCTGGAAACAGCAGCTGACACGGTTCGCACACTGAGAGAAATGCAGGGGGAGCAAGGGGGGGAATGGATGGATGGGCGGAACAGAGGCACAAATTGCAACCGAATCAGATCGAATCAATATGCTTGTAAATTTAACAAAAAGGGCAACTCGTCTCCGGTGGAGCTCCTAACACAGTTTACACTGGCAGAAAGGTTTTTTTTTTTAATTAATTACAAGGTTTTTGTTAAAAAAATAAATAAAATAATTATTTAGTAATAAATAAATAAGTACTTAATAAACAACAAGAAAGGAAGCTTGCCGAACTTTATATACTCTCTCAGGAAAATCTATCATAATTTCAATTTCAACTCTGAAAACTTTTTTGTGCTGGTTTTTATAGGGTTTAAAAATCTGCATATTGAATTTAAAATTAAATAAAAATCCTTTTTTTTGTGAGTTTTTTGACTAGCTAACCCTTATAAAATTTTAAAAAAAATTTCTAAATCTTTTTTTACCAAACTTTTCTATATTGTTTCGACTTTTAATGCTGATCCAGAATATATATGATTTATAGAGTCGGAAATTACTTCTGTGTCATGAATATATTTAAAAAGACCCAAAAGTTTCGCTTTATTTCGAATCGATATTTATCGATAATTTTATATGATAATTTTTTCTACCAAAATAAAACATAAAAATTATGTAACTAAACCAAAAATTGCGATAAATTAAAATTGAAAAGCTTTTCTGTGTCATTTATTTAATATGTTTATAAATCTTTATGCTTAATTTAAATTTTTAAAAATTGTTTTCTGGTATTATTCGATAATTAAAATTTTCAATATGAACAAAGACACAAATACAAAATAACTAGTTTATTTTCGCAAGTTTTTTTTTGATAAAATATTTGTTTTAACGTCAAGTGAAATATTTTTGCCATATTTAAAAATAGAAAATTTTAACAAATTTTATAACAAATCTATCTTAATGGTTTTAAGCATGATACTTTTATATATATTAATTATATTAGAGTTTTTTTCGGCATTAAACCTAAGTTACAATTATTACGTATACGCCTAAACCTTAAAAAAAAATATAAATATATATTATATTTATATATTATATTTGATGATTTGATATATTTATATTTGAAGTTTTTAGATAATGTTTCCGGTTTATTTCAGAAAAAATTAATACAAGTTTTCTTTTCTTTTTTTTTGGGTGCTTTTTCTTTTGCAATTTTTACTAATTATTTGTGTATATTGTATTTTTTTTTTTATTATTTATATATTTTTTTTTATTTTTTTTATTTATTTCTTTGTTATTTTTATTTTCTGTCAGTGCAACATCAATTATAATTTGCTGTACGCTGGTGCGTTGTGCCTGTTTTTTTCCACTTCATATGGTTCAGGGGTCAATTTGGTGGATGCAGAGTCAGCCGGCCATTCAGGCGTTCCCTCATTTTCCCATTTGCTGTGGAAAATGCATTTTCCGTGCTGTTCTACGCATTTAATCACTTCGCCAGCCAGCCGACCAACAGCCGAACATCCATCTATCTGACAATTTGACATTGTTTTTGGCAGGAACTCTGGCTCCTCCCTTTCCCTGGCTCCCCCTTTACCTTTCTCCCTATTTTGCTCACCGCATTATCCCTTTTTAAGGTCCTGCGAATAGTAATTGAATTTGCAAAAGGAAATCGGTTGAAATTAATGCCTTGTGTTGCAAAAGGATCTTGTGCGGTCAACTTGAAGTTTTCATCTTTGAATGCTGCACCGGCACTGGCTTAGATGCCTCTTGTGGCACTTAGTCTGCTAATTAACTGCAAATTGCTTTTACCTGCCACCTTTTTAGGGAAGGGGAAGGGAGAGGAAGCCACTTGGCTTTTTGTGAGTCAAGTGTTCAATTTCATTTGGGTTTCCCTGACAATTTCAAATTAAAATCAAATTTTGTGGCATACAACAACAATTTTTATATCCGCTTTTGTGGTCGCCAAATGGAAGTAAATACTAAAAAATTTGGAACATGTCCTGTGATTGCCTGTTGCTGATGATGATGATGATGATGATGATGATGATGATGATGATGGTGATGATGATGATGATGATGATGATGATGATGGTGATGATGATGGTGATGATGATGGTGATGGTTGGTTAGGCGCAATCAATTAAATCTAATGATATGTGATTGCTCTGTTGTTTTCCAACCCCTTTTCACTTAGTTTTAATTGTTCTCGAAACCCGAACGATATCGGATGTGTTGCCAGTGTCCAGTGTCCAGTGTGTGGCAATATCCATTGCACTCTTGTCCTGTTCGCAGTTATCCTTTTTTGCTACAGCTTCATCGAGGATATTGGCAGGTGTGGCTGCAGGTTTTTTGTTACCTGTTTTGATGTTTTTTTTAGAGTAACAAATGTGGCAGATGTTGCCAGAGTTGCAGTTTCCATTTGCTTTCTTCTTTGGGTTTATTTTCTTCTATTTCTTTTATTTTGTGTGTTCCAAGATTGCTCAATGTAGTTTATTGCTCAATGTATATTTATCTATATTATAAAAAAATACTAAAAGGTTTATCTGTTTTCATATATTTTCTAATAGTTTTAATATCTTTAATTATTGGTTAAAGTTTATTTCCGTTTTATATGCGAAATATTAATAATAAAAAATGTTCTTGAAACAACTTCTCCTTTTGACAATCATTGGTCCTTCGAGCCGGATCTATTTCCATGTTATTCTTCGGTTATTTTCGTACTTATTTTTGCTATATATTTGATATTTTTTTATATATTTCAACAGAAAGTACATTTTCACAAAAATCCCCCATTTTTCATTACCCAAAAATAAAATATTAGGAAATATTAATGCCAAAATTGTTCTTGAAACAGCCCTTAATTTTGACAAACATTGGTCCTTCGAGCCGGATCTCTTTCTATGTTATTCTTCTTCTATTTTAGTTCATATTTTTGCTAAATAATAAATATACTTTTATATATTTCAACATCAAGTACATTTTCCCCCATTTTTCATTACCCAAAAATAAAATCTTTTATTGTCATGTTTTCCCCTTGGCTTGCTGCTAATTAATTCTAAAAGCCTTACCTACATTTTCCTTTTTAGTATAATTGATGTTGACGATTTCTGCGAATTCTTTGGTATACATTTCAATGGCCAAAATGGGTTCTGGCAACAATTTATGTATACATTTTGGCTGCTAATGATTTGGAAATGCTTTACTTGGTCTTTGCAAAGTTAATGCCACTTAATTAATAACAAGAACAACTTGTGTTTTGTTTTTGTCCCTCAGTCAATTATATTCTTTTTTGAAATTGTAATTTCATTTGCTCTGCCATTAAAGTCTTAAAAGATTAAGCAAATGAATGAATGTGAATGTGAATGCGAGTGGTATTTGAAGGGGAGTACGTGCACTTACATAACTCAAATAGGAATGGAAATGGAAATCCAAAACTCGAAAGCTGAGAAATTTGCATACAAAAGTATCTGATGCTGAAGGGGGGAAATTCTTTGACTGCAATGCATGCCAAGCAGAAAAGCGACATCATTCCCATTTTCTTATATATTTTTCCTCCTTTTTATTTTATTTTTTCTATATTTTTTTTGTTCCTAAGGAGGGCAAACTCAACACTTTCCAGGCCCCTTTCTGCACATAACAATTGCAGCCTGGCAAAAGATGAAGGCGAGTCTGGAATACTATTAAATACACAAGGGAAGCTACTTTTAACCCAAATCTGCGGGCATAAAAGCTAGCCAAGGGTTAAGGCAAGGGGCGGGAATCTACAGACTGGAGAGTGGAGAGTGGAGACTGGAACTGCGACTGGGACTGGGACTGGGAATTTGGTGGAACCAACGGCACAGGCCACACATGAGCACAAATAATGCAGCCATTGGCGGCCACGTGGAGCCTTGCCAAAGGGGCAATCCTGGGTTAACTTCGGGGGTTTAAATGGAGGGAAAGGGTTAAAGGGGAATGGGGTTAAGGGAGAACAGCTTACTGGCAACCAAGCTCGCCTGACAGTGGCAGCCTGGCAGGCGTCGTCTAAGCTCCACATTGATACGAACCTTGAGCTTAGTTTGCTTTTAAAAAACTCACAAAAAATGGTCAGTTAGGGGTTAATAAATTTAATAAAATAAAGGGTTAATTTGTGAAAATAAAGATTAAGTTATAAACATTTTTAGAGATGATTTATGGTATAAAAGATGTCCCTAAAGAACTAATTTCTGTTTATATTTCCATTTTAGTTCTTAATTTTCTAAACTAAAATTATTTATAATGGTTTTAAAAATATAAAAAACTCGTTTCATTAGTTTCTTGATGTATTAAAAATTTTAAAAATATTTTAAATATAAAAAAATATTCAAGAAACTGGTTTTTGTTCTGATTTCAACTGAAACTCGAAATTTGTTAACCAAAACTTATTAACAATAATTTCTAATGAGTTTAACAAATTTAACAAAGTCCTTGTTTCATTAGTTTAAATTGTTAATTGTTAATTAACATGTTTGTTGATTTTTTAATATTTTTATAGAAGATTTTAATATAAATATAGGAAAATATCGAAAAGATTGATTTTTGTTTTGATTTCGACTAAAACTTAAATTTGTTAAACAAAACATTTTATTAGTAATAATAAGATTGAGTTTTAATAAAAGTAATAATTAGTAATGAGTTCAAAAAAAATCTAATAAAATTGGAGCTTATTTTTAAAAAATGTCTCTTAATTTTAAATATTATTAAAGAAGTTATCAATTATTAAAGAAATACCCGATAAAACAGATTTCTGACTGTCTTTTTTTTATATATTAATACCAAAAAATTGTGTAAAAAATATTTCTATATCTTGTTGATCTTTATAAATTATACACTGATAAAAAAATAAAAACATCTTTCAAGATTTTGTGCATTCTTAAATTAAAATATTAAGATAAGACTTAAACTTAATATACGTCTTAAAATTGCAGAAATACGTGATTTTATACTTCATTTAAACACAAACAACTTAAAAAAAGAACAAAAAAGATCATAAAAAATCTCCAAAAGTCTTGAACTTTTTTTTATCAGTTTAGAGTTCATTTTTTCCCCCTGGCTCTTAACTATTTGGCGCCACTGTGCACCTACCAACTGGCTTTTGAGGCACTTTGGCAGTTGCCTGGCGGCATTTGCCACGGATTCGCATTCGCATTCAACTTCAGCTTCAGCTTGAGCTTCAGTTGCAGATTGCATATTGCAGATTGCTCGTGTTGCAGCGTCGTGATTAAGCCGCAATTTTTATACAATATTTCCATGTGTGTGTGTGTGTGTATGTGTGTGTGCCAAAAAGGAGATAGAAAGAAGGAAAGGGGGTCGCGTCCTGGGTGTTGGCCACATAATGACATTCGCTCTTCGCCAGTCGTCGTATAATACAGATATTACAATATGCGGATTATTAGGCATTATGCACATGGCGCTCTCTTCGCTCTCTTCCCCCTTTTGGAGCGACGCCCCTGTCGTTTCACGCTCCGTCTGCCTGTTATTGTGTGCTAACAATTTCTATTCATAAAACCTCGGGCTGTGTGTGTGTGTTTGTAAGTCTCTCCCACTCTCTCTCTTTCTCTCTCTCTGTGTGTGTGTGTGCTAGCCAGCATGCAAATTTATTGTGTACTTTTGCCGCCAAGTTGCGGCATGTTGCCCTCGACAGGCAAACCGACGCCCCCCTCTCCCTCCGCCCAACCGAAACTAAAGTGAGCTTTTGATTTCGGATTTGCATTTGTGGAGGGATGCCTCGTGATCGTGATTGGTGGGGGAGAAGGGGAAGGAGGAGAAGAGAGGAGAGAGGAGTGGTTGCTGGGATTTGGGTGCCAAGGTCTGTCAGTGTGTCATTAGCATCGCATTCTCTCGCTTAAACTGGCACTGGCTATATGAGAGCTAAGCATTCCGACACTAATGCCACAGCGAATCACAGGAGAAGATGGAAGGATAATAAAGAAATCGTAAAACAACAACCTTTCAATTTTATAGATATATAATTTATGGCATTTTTTCCCAAAAATGATTGCACAAAAAGTTTCTAGTTAATTCTTGGATTGTTTTCGTGGAGACTTCCGTTTTCTTTTCCCTTTTTCGTTCCTCTGCTCATTTTTCATTTTGTCCTAAGCGTCTAATACCCAATTCTTAAGCTAATGATTGGCTGATGCCACGCCCACTCTGCCTTTGTTTTTCGTTTATTTTCATTTAATTTATTTTTGGAGGCCACGCTGCGTATACACGCAATGCGAGCACTCACTTTGTTTCAATATGCATGAGGCCCTCGCTTTCTCTCTCTTTCTCTGTCTACACTTTGCCCGCATGTCTACACACACACGCACGCATAAAACAAAAAAAAAAAGGAGAGAAAACACACACACAAACACATACATGAGCTGCTTGCACAGTCTCGGGCTCAAAGTCACTTAACCAAATAAATTTTTGCAAAAAAAAGAAAAAAAATTGGAAAAAAAATCCAGAGCGAGAAAAAGCAGGGCGGCCCGTGTGGGCGTGGCTGCTGCTGTTGCTCAAGTATTTATTTTGCTTGAGTGCGCTACAGTTTTTAAGTTTGTTTGCACTGAAAACTCAAGGCACAACTTGCAAATATTCATTACAAACAAACAAACAAACAGGCGTAGGGGAGAGAGCGGGTATGGCTGGCTCCAGAAGGAAGTAGTCTCGCCTCTCTCGCATTCTCTCGACAGCGCGAACTTAATGTGATTAAAATTGTATGGCTGTCGTTGGCTGTTTGCCTTGGCAAGTTGGTAAGGGAAGGAGCACAGGACGGCACAGCTACTGCTTCTCCTTGTCCCCCTTTCTTCTCTTTTTTTTTACTGCTCCCACTCCTCCCCTTCCCTGCTTTCTGTTCTCTCTTTTGGAATGTTTTAAAGATCTATGGGTAGCAGTTCGACGCGGAGAAGATACCCAAAAGCACTTCACCCCAAGTCCTGCTGCCACTCTTTTTTGGCTTTGCCCCGCGCCCGAAGGTATGCAACGATTTAAGCCCAGCTGAGAGCTCGGGCATTGTAGAAGATATTCCCTTTATCTGCGGGGATATCTTGAGGGTTTTCATAAATGCTGCTCAGGTGAGGTAAAAATATGAAGGGGAATTTGTTGGGTAATTGAAATAGGACATAGGAGCTTTTATTAAAATATTAATTTTAATATATGAATTTAAAAAAATGGTAATTGGGAGGAATAAAGGAAATTAAATGGTAAATACTGAAAATATATTATAATATAATTAATTAATTAATACAATATTTAAATGTATATCAATTAAACAAATATAAAAATAAATTAATATTATAAATAATACCAAGCAAGTTTTGCCACTAAAATCCCTATATATTCCTTCAAGAAACCAATATTTGTTGTTCTTAAAATATTATAGCTTCCTTTTCTAACCTAAAATCTCAGCAAAAAACCCAATTTTTTCCCCAAAAGAAAACTCTACTAAATAACATAACCTCCAAATAATAATAAAACTATGCAACAATGTATTAATATATGTTAAGACCCAGAGATTAATTCCAGACACAAAACTGTCCGATTTTATCCGTCTGCGGCATTAAAAACAAAGGTAAATCGTTAAAAGCAAGCACGTGCTATAAAAAACAAAGTGTGACCCGACGCGCCTCTCTCTCTGTGGAAAATAGTGACCCCTCTCTCACTCCCTGCTCTCCCATCAGCATCATCATCGTCAAGCCGCCGCCGGCACTCACATTCTCAAAAACACTCAAAACACTCACTCAAACACTCGCACACTTACAATGAGGCGCACATTTTCTTAAAGCGTGAAATTTATTTGGACTCTCCCGATTTTATATATATAGCGATCTCTCCCTTAATGGATGCTTTAATAAAATTTTCAAGCATTTCAAATTTAGTGTTGAGTTTTAGTGTTTGTCATTAGTGTTTTGGCAGGCGTTAAATATTTAATGGCCGAGACAGCGACGGCTACGACGACGACGACGACGACGACGAGGACGTGGCGCGTTTGCTTTGGCGTTCAGTTTTTGCAACAAAGTGTTTGTGTTTTGTGGATAATTAATATGGCAGGATGGCTGCCTGGAAGTTCAGGCTCTCCTCTATATATATATATATATAGATATATATATTTAGTGGTTACTTGCCTCAGAATGTTTACATTCGCCGAAAGCTTTCGCCAACTTTTCGAGCAAAAGTTACTCGATGGCCAATTATTGGTTGATAGGGTTTTGAGTGGCACCAAAGTATATAGTATATATATAAACACTAGTTGGCATTAAATCGTAAAGGATAATGGCTTGAGACTTTAAGGGATGTTTCTCAATATTTTCCTTATTTTTTAAGGTACACTTTTACTTTGTCAAATCTTGAATAAATCTTATTAACTTTACAGTCAAAGAAAGTCTTAAAACCTTATGAATAATTTCAAAAAATTTGTACATAATTAGCTATTGATGTTTTTTCTAATAAAGCTTAATTTTTAGCATTTTTTCCGCCTCGAAAAATATAAGCTTTAATGAAAAATTATCATAAAACAAGAAAGAAAGCTAACTTCGGCACGCCGAAGTTGGTATACCCTTGCAGATTCCAATTGTATAAATTATAATCTATCCCAAAATAATATAATATGAATTACTTTCATATTCATACAATTTTTACAGTTTTACATTATTTTACATTTTTACATGTAAATTAAAATGTAATTTACCTTCACATATAGCGATCGTTTGTATGGCAGCTATATGATATAGTCGTCCGATTCTTTTGAAATTTACAACAAAATTCTGAAAAAAAAAACTACTAGTATCTTGAAGTAGAAGAAATTATGTTGACAACTGACAAAGCTAAAATTTTTTTTCTAAAAATTTCTCGGCCGTTCCTATGGCAGCTATATGATATAGTAGGACGATTTTTATAAAATTAAATCTAAAAATCGGGAATAATATAAAAAGCTCATAGCCGAGATTTAATAAAGATATATTGAAAACCAGTGAAGTTATAATTTTTTTTCAACAAATTTACGGATCAGTTGTATGGCAGCTATATGATATAGTTGACCGATCCGGCTCGTTCCGACTTATGTACGAGTGAGAGTATATAGAAGACTATCTACAAAGTTTCATTCAAATAGCTTCAAAACTGAGGGACTAGTTCGCGTATAATCGGACAGACGGACAGACAGACAGACGGACAGACGGACAGACGGACAGACGGACAGACGGACAGACGGACATGGCTAGATCGACTCGGCTGTTGATGCTGATCAAGAATATATATACTTTATAGGGTCGGAGATGACTCCTTCACTGCGTTGCAAACTTCTGACTGAAATTATAATACCCTGCAAGGGTATAATGAATGCTTTATTTTCATAGCTTATTTTGTGCCTCATAAACTCTATATTTTGTTGATTGATTTTTACTAAACACAAATGTAAATAAATAACAAATAAATTTATGAATATAATTACCTTTTAACGTGTTAAAGAGTTATTTATATAATTATTTATTGATATAAAGAGTTATTTATATAATTATTTATTCATATCCCCAAGCTACATTTATATTACTTTAAAATTCATTATTCACTGCTTAGCTTTCAATTTAAGCTTTTCCTCTTTTTTTCTGATTTTTATCTAGAACTCAAATCCTAATCCAGAACAGCAGTTGCCGCTGATTTGCACTTGCCCCAACTGCGAGAAAAAAAACAAAATAAGGAACGCCTTTGTGGCAGGCTCTTCGGCCTCCTTCGTCCTTTTTACTCTGTAAATCGTTCTTAAATTAAAATAAATTCGCTGTGGGATTTGCGCTAATTCACACGTGGGAGCCAAGCAATTTGTTTGCCTCTTGGAAATGTGAGGGAATTATATTTGAGAGCTAAGTGAAATTCGGATATACGACCAGCAGTTACTGATTATCGATATCTAAGAACAAAAAAAAAAAAAAACAAAATAATAAAAAAAAAACAAAATGATGGTTAAAAAAAATGTTGTATTAATAGTTGTTCTATTATTAATATTTAAGGTAAATAATATAACGATAAATAAGGGATTTTATTATCGACTTTTGATTTTGATATATATTATCGAATTTTTGTATATTGAATGGTATTAACATTAAGAAAAAAGTTTTTTTAATATAACGAAAAATGTTAATTCATCATCTTATCGAGAAATAAAATCAAGATAAATGATGGATTTTATTTTCGATAATTAATCCGATATCTATTGTCGAATTTTTTATATTGAAAGTTATTGAAATTGCATTAAAAATACATATTGAAGCTAAGCTTATTTAGCGACTGGTAAGTTTTCGATAAAAAAGGAATGTAATTATTTTCGATTATTATTTTCGATACATATTATCGAGTTGAGCATATCCGGGACACATATTTGAGAAAAAATACAATTTTTATAACACTAAATCATTACTATTTTGAAAAAGCTTATCATATTTTACGATAAATTTTACGATAAATAATGACCAAATAAGTTTATCATATTTCACGATAAATAAAATATTCGATAAAAGGTATTTGTTAAACATTTTCGATTACTAATTAAATAAGTTATCGGAAAGTATATCAATAATCACAAATCACAATTTTAGAACACTAAATCATTATTATTCTCAAAAATTGAATCATATTTTACAATAAATAAAATTCCGATAAAAAGGTATTTTTTAAACATTTTCGATTACTTATTAAATAAGTTATCGGAAAGTATATCAATAATCATATTTTTACGATAAAAAATGGTTTGCTTATTGTATAATGTATTATTAATTAAAATTGTTCATTTTTATAAAAACAAAAATATTTGAATAAATTATTATGCTGCAGATAGAGCCCCTATATCATTCGAAGGCACCCAAACAATACCCTGTCTAAGTGCTTTGTCTACAAACAACAGCTGCTGCTCACTTGTTCTATTCGTGGCCAAAAAACTTAATTTTCCAAGCAACTTCATCGCCTAAGAAGCGACATTTTTCAATGTTCACCCAACGCCTGCTTTCCCCCGCTTTCCCCAGCGTTTTCCCTGGCTTTTCCCTGGCTTTCCCTTCGAGCACTGATTAGCATTTGAAATACGTGTGTTGTTCTTGTTCTTGGTTGCCTTTGTTGTTTGTGAAGCTTTTGCTTCTGCTTCCACTAATTAGAATAAATCTAAATTGCCCGTTCTGTGGCAGTCAACGTAATGACTTTTATGCGCATGCTTAAGCTCGCAATTATCCACAGCAGCCAAAGATTAAATCGCGACAACAACAAAAGGCAGTGCCCCAAAAAATGGGAAATGAGGGGAAAACCAAGCCAAAAAAAAAAAAAAATGAGAGAAAGAAGAAAATACGAAACAGGCCAAAGAAATCCCTTTTATTGATACGCTTTCTTTATTTTTAGGCTGCCGGGAAAAAGGCCTAAAAACCGCAAAAATTACAAAGCACTCAATATGCCTTGAAAGGGTTGCAAAAAGGCGAGGAAAAAGGCAGCTGGTGGTGGCTTAAGTGAGGCATAAGAAAATAATTAAAAACCCAGCAGAAGCATCAGAAGAAAAGCCACAGAGTCGAACGATAAATGCCCTGCGATTAAGGGGGATTTCATCTATTTTCCCTTTTGGAAAATTCCTTGGAATAGTTTAAGCCAGTTAAGTGGAAGTTTAAGGTGTTGAGAAAATGTTAAGATATTTAAATAAGAGAAATTGTTGATTAAAAGATGATAATTGGTATAAGAAAGTGTACGAAATTTCAAGAAATCAAATGAATACATAAAGAATTAATTAATTAAAATGAATTTAAACTAAACCTTACTCAAAGAATTGTATTATTAATTTATGTTTAAATAAAGCTAAGAGCTAATAGATATTAAACCAGAAATAGTATCTCCTTTACCCCCCTTTGACATTAAAATGAAATTTAAGAAACTTTAAAATGTATTAAAGAAAATACATAAAAATTCAAGTGCTCTTATGCAACTCCCCAAAAAAAATAATACACACAAAAACCAATGCGACGACCTTAATCCTAAAAAATAACGTATACGCCACGTACGCAAAAGGCAGCAGCACCAAAGGAGGAACGTGTTCTCCGAGCTGTCGAGTCCCAGACTCGGACTTGGATTCGAATTCGGATTCGGCGGGTCCTTTGTGCTGCGCACATCCTTGGCATGAAGCGGAAAATCGCTGGTAAAGGGTATTCGAGGCAAACAAGAGCCAAATGTTTGTCAGTTAAAACCACAGCTAAAAAAAATGTAAAAAAAATACAACAAAAAAAGAAGGGCTGCGAAAATAAAATGCGAAATGTGAAATATGAAAAGGCAAACGCTAGCGCCAAAAGTGAAATGTCAAGCGAAAGGAAAGGCAAGGCCGGCAAAGGCCCCCAAAAAGAAAAGGGAAAGATTTTCAAAGTCACTCGGAAAATCATAAATTTTCACACACACACACCCGGAAAAGAGAGGAGAAAAAACACAACAAAGGGGAACTCGGACTCGCAGATCCTGGAGGAAGCCTCAAGTCAAATCATTTTTCCACTGCATTAGACGAGGTCCATTCTAGCTGGGAACTTGGCCTTACAATTGCCATACTTATTCTTTCCGTGGATTAGCCACATATGCTCCTCAGACACTTGAAGAAAATATTTAGGGTTATTTTTGTAGAAAATTCGTTTTTATGGGGTTAGAAAAGGTGTTTTTAAATGGGGTTTTAGTGTAAAAATATAGCAGAAAGTATAACAAACTGACAAGGAAATTTATGTATTAAAGATATATGGTATTAAAAATTAAATAAATAATAAAAAGCTCTTGAAAAGTAAGCAATAAATGAATTAAACCTAAAACTTTGTACGTTGGGGATTTGTTAAAAAGATTTAAAAAAAAAAAAACACTTAAAAAGAATTAGTTTATAGGAACTTACTTATAATTAAAATTGCCTAAAATTTCGATATTTAACAAAAAACTGTTAGCAGTATAATTTTATAAAATACTATAACTCTTCAATAAAATAAAATATATATTTTACTAAAATAGGAACCCTTTTAAATAAAGCTGAAAATTATATTTAAATTCGCTTCAAAATCTAATTAGTATACAATAAAAATAAGTAATGAATAATTTTATTCGAAAAGAATTCACGAAAGAAATTTTTAATAAAATCCTTAAGAAACTTTTTCGCAAAATATAGTCAAAAATATATATATAAAAAAAAATTAAGCTAAAGACTAAATTTAATTCACTTTAAAATCTTATTAATATATAATATAAATAATAAATGAATAAATAAATTAATTATATAAAAATTAACAAAATAAATTCTTAATAAAATCTTTTAAAAACTTTTACGCTAAATAGAGTCTAAAATTTATATAAATATAAATTATAAAATTTATTATAATATAAACTAACGACAGAAACTCTCAATAAAATCCTTAAAAAGCTATTCAAAGGTTCTAAAAAACACCTCACTCTTTCGTGTAAAATTTAATTTATAATTTAAAATTAAACCCTTTTATTTAGTCATAAAATTTTCGCACTGTGCACATTATTGGACTGACACTTTCCCCGAAATCAGATGGAAAAACTGAAACCGAAACTGAGACCCAACCAAAACCGAGAGAGCCTGACCCACATGAACGGATGACAATGGACGCGATACACGGACACCAAGGAGGAGCCCGTGGCGATGATGAGGCCACTGGAGATGCCTATCGTCCTTTGTCTCGCATTTGTGTGTCGAAAATCTCGACAGGCGGCCATTTCGGAGGAAAAACTAAGTCAAGCCACTTGTCCATCTGTTGGAGGAAAAAAAAAAGAAAAGAGAGAACAAGAGAGGAGGAAAAAGGGCAAACGAAATCATGTTAGGAAAATGAAAATGCCTTTTCCTCATCAAGAGCTGCCACTTCAGCTGGTTAAAGTTGCAGCTCTTCTCCTCCCTCTCTCTCTCTCTCTCTGAGCCATTGTTCCGGCCAAAAGGAGGAAAGTGAAATGGTCTACTTGTCCCGAATTTTCCCAAGCTCATCATCTTGTGAAAACTACTAGGGTTTTCCTCAAGTGCAAAGCGGCTTAGCAGTTGTTTAAATCAAATCAAATGTGAACAAACAAAAGTTAAGAATGATGGGTTTTTTTCTTTATTTTTAGAAATAAATACAATTCTTATTTAAAATTAAATTGTATAAAGAGAGAATAAGACCTGAAAAGGTTGGATTAGCCAAAACATTTATTAAAAAATATTTAAAATTATAAAGAAGTAAGATTTTCTTTGCCTTCCCTTAGTTTTTCATTAATATTTTTCCAATCTAAGAGCTCAGCATGAATTAACCTCCTCAAAGGACTCCATTCAAATAAAACAAAGGATCTTACTGGATTTTTCATCCAACGAATTCTTGAATTGATTCGGTGGCTCTTTCTGGTTTTTTTTTTTGGGTGGCTCTTTGGGCGGTCTCTCTTTGGGTGGCTCTTTGGGAGGTCTCTCTTTGGGTGGCTCTTTGGGAGGTCTCTTCCTTCTCTCTGGTGTGGCTGCAGTTGGTGAGACCAACCACAAATATTGCCAGGCCGCAATGCCAGGGAGCGCAAATAAGTGATGCATTTTACATGACGAATGTGTGTGTGTGCGAGTGTGTGCTGCGTGGCTCTTTCAAAAACAAGGACACCCATGCGGTGGCAGCGGGTATCCTTTTTGGGGTTTCCAGCGATGTCCAGCGACAATCTGTCTATGTGCAAGACATGGCTCTCGCCATGTGCGGGTCGGAAAGCAGGAAAATTATTTGCTATAACGTAATTAACATGATTTATAGACGAGCACACAACAAACAGCCAAAGGCGAAACCGGCAGGATACGCTCTTCACTCGAGTGTCGGACGCTACACAGAGCGAAATCAGTGCAATTGAGGTCATTATATTTGCAACTAAAAAATATTTTATTATTTAGTTTTATAAAAGGGAAATTTTTGAAGGAAATTATTAAGGTTTATTTATGACTTTAATAGAGCTTATAAATTCGTAGAAAAACATTGTTCGAGAGAAAAGGTTGCATCTAATATATCGATAAATATATCGCTATCTTTAGCATTATATCGAAAATATTGTAAGCATTGATACATATATCGAATTTTTAAATATATAGGAGAATATCTTGTATTAATATTAATATGTCGATTTTATTGAAAACAATTTTTTGAAATTTTAATATGATATTATTTTGTCTTTTTTCAATTATATTGATCCATTCTATGAAACAGAATGTCGATAAATTTCTCATATATTTAAACAATAAAAAATCGATATGGATATTTATAAGCTTTGGCTTCAAAAACCGATACAGTATTGATATATTGATGTCTTTTATTGGTATCATATTTAAAATATGGCAACGATATTTATATTTGTAAAAATTCTATTTTTATCGATATTTTTAAGTTGTGGCTTCAAATATCGATACCTTTTCGATATATTTATGTTATTTGTTAGTATCATATTTATATTATGGCAACGATATATATATATTTGTAAAAGAAAAAATCGATTTATATCGATTTTAAAGTTATAATATAGTTATTATTAAAATTTTAACTTAATTATTTCACACATAAAATTGATAGACATTTTCTACCATCCCCAAGAGTACCCACATTTTTGCTAATATTATTTTTTTTCTGTGCAGCCGTGGGTGTGCGGCGTGTGTGTGTCATTGTGTGTGGCCATCTCTGTTTGAGTATCTCTGTGCGCTGTGTTTGTGCAATCGTCTGTCATGGCAACGACAACTCCAATTGACAGCTGAGCTGCAGCGTTTGATGGCTCTGCTCTCCTCTGCTCGCCTCTGCTCTTCTCTGCTGCTCCCCTACTCTCCTCTGCTCTTCTCTTCCTATCCTCTGCTCTCCTCTGCTTTCCCCTGCTCTTCTCTGCTTTCCCCACTATCCTCTGCTTTCCTCCGCTCTTCTCTGCTCTTCTCTGCTCTCCTTTGGTCTCCCCTGCTCTTCTCTGCTCCTCCTATGCTCTCCTCTGGTCCCCTCTTTGGGATCGAAAATGTTATTGCTCTGCGGGTGTGTGTCAATGTGTGTGTGCGCCTGTAATTGATTAATTTATATAGTGCGAAGTGGGCGTGACCGGAGGGGGACCCCAATTCTGTTTCTGATTCCGATTCAGATTCTGATTCAGATTCTGTCTGCCATTTGCCATTTGCCAACAAACGGCCACCGACCAGCGTCTGCCAACTTTTGATGGAACGATTTAATATGAAGCGAATATTTGTCCAAGCTAAAGATATATATATATATATATATATATATATATATATGGGGGAAGTTGAAGATAAGATGCTGAGTGGATATTGATGCGGAAAAGTCCAAGAAAGTTGGGAAAGGAAAGCAGGAAAATTGTGCAAATGATGGTTATTAGATAAAAGGGAAAAGCCAAGTTAAATAAGACAAAGGGAAATATGAATGGGATTAGATGTAGGAAAGTTATATATATATATATATATATATAGGAGAGTCAGAGGGGGGTATGAGTGACTATTAGTTAACCTATATTGAAAGCTAAGTTATATAAAAATATATAAAAATTTAGACGCCGAATTATTGTTGAAATTGGAAGGTAAAGAAAATAATTACTTGAATTTTATGAGACAAAATGCTGAAGAAATAAATTGGAAATTGTGTAAATAATATAGAATAAGATAAGAATAATAGAATATAGTATAAGATAAGAAATAAAGAATAAAGTATAAGATAAGAAAATGTGAAATGTACTTATCGATAAAAAAGAGTGCACCCGATATTGTTATCGAGGAAGTGCGGTCACTCTCGAGAAAGCAGAAACAGACGTGCAAAGTTAGGAATAAAAATCTATTTAAATCTATTTAAATTTTACAAAAAACCTTAAATTATATCTAACAATTTTCTGTTGCAACATGTTAAATTGTTTATTATTTTCCCAGCTACCAAAACCCTTTCTAAAAATTACAAAAAAAAACCCCTCTAACGACAAACATTTAAATTAAATGATTGAAATAATTTTCCCCAACCTTTTGAAGCTCATAAACAATGCCCGGCAACAGAAGCCATATTGACAGTATCCCGGGGTATGAAATGAATTTCAATTTAATTTTATTCGAGTACATTTATGTGTAATCAAACTGAATATTGAATACTCCTCCGCTGCAAACTTTTTCCCCCCTCCGATTGACGTAATTGTGCGATATTGCGATTGCATCGATTGTCGAGCCACCTTTTGATGTTTTCATCTGGCGCCACTATTACGCTTTTGCAAAATTACGAATTACGTATTTGCACAACGTATGGCAGTGTGTAAATACAGGAATACTTCGCAGGTGTACAAACCATACAGATACACGTGTGTTTGTGGCGCCATGTGTGTGCTTGCAATTCATTAAACATCCAACGAGTTCAATAAACATGCCATTTAATATGGCCAAAAGCCTCTGGAAGTGTATTTGTATGGCAGCTACAGTAAACACTCCGCCGATCAACTGCTTCTCTTTTTTTTTTGCAAACAATTTTTTTTTTGGCATTTCAAATGGATATTAATTGGGGGACCTGACACCGGCTTGGCTTTGTAACTTTTTATTAAAATGTTGAATGGGAAATATTATTAAAAAGAAAGGAAAAACAGACGTTTATATACCTTTGCAAACCGTTTATAACTCAGCTAAAAATGCCTTAATTAAACAATTCGGAAAACTTTTCTATGCTAGTTTTTATTAGGCAAAAAAATATGTATTATAAAATTAAATTTAAATTTTAAAATAGAAAATTTTGTTGGATTTTTTGACGATGAATTAATTTTAATTCGGAATCGCTAAGTTTTTGTTAGGAAAAAAATGTGCATCATAAAATTAAACTTGTTGGGATTTTTTGACGTTTAGTAAGTTTGTAAAATTTTGAAAAAATTTAGTAAATTTTTGTGTCCTAACATGGCTAGATCGACTCGGTTTTTAATGATGATCAAGACTCCTTCACTGCTTTTCAGGCTTATCACTAATATTATAATGTCCTTAAGTTTATTTTTATAAATTTTCATATTTTTTTCATAATATTTTTTGACGCTAAATTTATGTCAAAAAGTTTTAGTATTTTTCTAAGAATAATTTAGGATTTGTATATATTTTTTAACCATATTTCGTTGATGTTAAATATATTCATAAGCTAGGTATTTTATTCTAAAAAGTTTTTCGGAGTGTTGAGTATTTCTTACAGAATGTTTAGAATAACTTCTATGAAATATGCTTTTTTCAGGTCTTGTTTTGATGTTTAATATATATTTTTAGTTACACTTTTTTAATAGATCTTGTTTTAGTGTTAAATATATTTTTAGTTACACTTTTTATTCATTTTAAAAGGTTTTACTCTTTTTATAAAAGTTTTTAATTATTTTTCCCCTATTTTATGAATTTCAAAGATATATTTTTCAAGTAAGATTATTAATTCACCTAACCAATTCCTTATATACAATCTTTAGCATCTAAATGAACGCTTTACAACTTGCCCCAAATGAATTCGTTGTGTTTGTATCCTTCTACTTTCAAGTTCCGGGAAAATGTTGCCATTCTATGAAGGATTCTGCATTCCGGCTGTCCTCCAGTCCATTTTCCACGCAAATCTGCAATAGCCTGAGAGCCATTTAGCACTGGCTCCGTCCATCATTCAGTCCCTAAGCCCCGGAAACCCCGGAAACCCCGAAATCCTGAAACGAACCGAACCCTGAACTCAGGCCCAGCCTCCTGTCGCTGTCGGCCATCATCATGTCAACATGTCTGCATATATCTCACTTGGCCTGCCTCCGCCATTTTGTCCACCATTTTCCGCCCTGTTTGTTTTCATTTTTCTTGTTTTTTTTTTCGTTGGTTTTTTGTTTTGCCGAAACTAGTGCCTGCCTAGTTAATTGTTTAACTTTGGCTTCCAACAACCGAAACTTGCGTCTGACTCTGGCTTTTTCTTCCCCGATCCTCCATTCAGCTTGCTCTCTTCTATCTTCTCCCTCCATTCAGCTTGCTCTCTCTTCTCTCTCTTCTCTCCCTTCTTTCATTTTTATAGTTTTTCCTCTTGCTGCTTTTGTTTTTGTTATTTGTTGTTGTTGTAGTTGTTTTTTGCAAACCACTGCAATTAATTTCGAAACAAAATTTTGTAGTTGTTGCTGCTGCCGGCGGCTATTTGTTTTCTTGCTTTTTTTGCTGCTCTTCCTTGCATTGTTTTTTCTTCTTTGCTTTGCTCTTCACTCTCTCCGCTCTGTGAGCTCTCTCTGTTTTTATATATTTTTCAGCATTTTGTTGTTTTGCTTTGCTTTTTTTTTTTGCTTTTCACGTTTCTGCTTGGCTTGGCCCAATTTGAAAGCAATTTTTTTTCAATATGACACCCCCGAGCGTCATGTGATGCGAAAACTAAAAACTAATGCCGAAGCATTCTATATGCGACTCCTGTGCACATACTTTTAGCACGGACTGTGCGAGAGCAGTTGGTGCTAGTGACACACATTGCGAAAAAAAGGGGAACGAAATTTATTTACACAATATTAATATTTAAATATTCTTGATTATTTTTTTTTTTTTTGACTTTAAAATTTCAATTGCCGCAAGGGAGTGAGTATTTTTTGGATAAAATTGGTTAATATTATATCGATAATAACAATAAAGTTACTATGAATTTGATTTACTAAACAATTAATATCATTAGCTAATTTTTTTTAAGAATTAATTTTTTTGTTTTTTTGTAATTTTGTGATAATTTTTCTAAACCAATTTTGTTCAAATTTTCTCGCAGTGCTGAGCTGTTATTGCTTGCCTTTCTGGTGTTGTTGTCGCTGCACAAATTGCTTAAGCCACATTGTGGCGCTCCAAGGTGCGGGCGGAGGGGATATTCTAAGGGCTGATGGCAATGGGGGGAGGGGGAGTGGGAGGGGGGCTTTGAAAATGGCGAGCGAAAGTTGCTTGGCGCTGGGCGCCCTGCGGTATGCTAAGATTTATAGTCTGCAACTGCTGCAGTCTGGCGGAGAGAGAGAGAGTTGATGTTGCTGTTGATGTCGATGCTGCTCTTGCTCTTGCTCTTGCTCCTGCTCTTGCTCTTGCTCTTGCTCCCGCTCCCCCTCCTGCTCCAGTTGTTGTCGTTAGCAAAACAATTTTGGAAAAGTTTTGAGTCATGTGAGGGACTTGCTCTCCATAAAATTAAAATTATCCACGTGCTTGCGAGTTAGTCGCAAGAGATTCCCCAAAGAGAATTGCCAATCTCAGTCCGAGTTTTGCACTCACTTTAACTTGCTTGCTCTAGGTTTTGCTCTCATTTTTTCTCATTTCATCTCAATTTTTGCCTCTTTTTTTGTCTCTTTTTTTGTCTCTTTTTTTGTTATGTCCATTGTTGTGTCACATTAATTAAATATAATTCAATTAGTTTTGCGTGTGTGTGGACAATCTGCTGCGTTACTTTTTTTTGTTCTTTTTTTGCTTGCTGTAAATGTTAATTTAATTGGAACTTTGTCACTCGGACATTGGTGCGGCGGCGGCGCCAACATGCTTTTTAATCAATTATTTAACCTACTCCCGCACTAATGGAAATCGGTTGCTCACTTTTTTTTATGGTTGTTGAAAACTGATTTTTCAAGTTTTCTCAAGTGTATTGCGGCCTGTTGGGGGAATTGTTGCAAAGTGTTTAATGAAACGCCTGAAATAACTACGATTTTAGTAGCATTTTCTATAGCAGGAGAGGGAAGTTGATAAATTTTAAAGATCTAACTAATAAGGTCATAAAAAATTACAAAAATATTTAGTAAAAGTTAAACTCAACAACTGAGGTAAGCCCGAGTTCCGGCTTTCCTTCCAATTCTCTTGCTGGAAGAGCTGGAAGAGAGTTGTTTCGTTTCCATGTTTTCTATTTTTTTTTCCTGTACGCGGTGGCACTTTTGGCTTTTGTTGCCAACATCCTGTCGCCACCCCTTTCATCTCCATCCTGCCCTGACTTTGGCTCAACTTTGACCCCCAGCGACCCCGTTACGAGTGACGCCTCATTTTCTTTATTTCTGGCGGCAGCACGCGGATTACATTACATTACGACATGGCCGGAGAGGGTCCCGCTCCGTATCCTCATCCTTGTCCAGTCGAGAGAGAGAGAGAGTCGCCTTTCTGCCATTTCTATGCGAGGAAGTGCGAGTGTCAAGTGAGTGTTTGAGTGCTGAGCTTATTCATGGATTCGAATGGAGTGGAATGGATATTCCCGCGTAATGCTGCGCACTCAGTTCATTAATGGAAAGATACTTGAGCTATTACTTGAGCAGTAATTGAAATATTCCCAAAAGTTTGTAAGGAAAATAAAGCAGCTTTGATAATGGAGTTTTAAGAAATATAACAATTATAATTACAAAGAAAAATTAATAGATTATTCTATCCATAAACCTCTCCAGACTTTCCCTTAAACGTTTACAACTCAATCAGCTAAATGCGTGTCCTTTGCCTTTGGTTTTCCATTACTTTACACTCTCCTCCCCTCTCCTGGCAGGACTTCCTTAGCTCGATTTTTTTGGTACAAATTGATGGCATCTGTTCGGCGTTTAATGCCTCGAGTCCTGGCCCCCTTTTGGGCCATTTGTCGTGCAACACTTTCAGCGCTTTTTAATGCAGTGGCTGCATAATTTTTACGCCCGTAAGTCGCCTGCATTATCCGGGCCATAAATCACACCCGACTTCGCTTCTCCTCCTGTTTCCTGCTGGAGAAGAAAGGATGAAAGTAAGGTCCTGTGTGGTGGCGCAGTTAATTTTGGTCAGCGGGCAGCAGCTCGATTTTCACACGATTTGCTCGCAGCTCGCACATCCTCATCCTTTGCAGGACTCATATTCGCAGGACTCACCTGACCCGAAAGCCACTTAAGAGCCATTCAAATTACGTTTCATTACGCTTATTGAGGGAGGGCAAGGGGGGGAGACGGTAACAAACCTTTTTTATGGCCGACAGGTGAGTGCGGATTTTGGAAACAAACTTGGAGACTTGGAAATACCCTAAACTGGAATTATATTAAGTTATATCTGTGGATCCTATGTTAGTTAATTACAAATTCTAGTCAAATTTGAAGCATATAAAATATAAAATAATATATAAAATATTTTAATATTCAATAGTTCATCATACCCTTAAAGATTGTGCCTTGGTTTTATGGCCTTCAACTTTTAAATTCAATTTCTTTCCTTGTTTTTTTTGCTGGCCAGCCGAAAAGTTATTGATTTAATTCGTATCTGGGGAGTGCTTAATCAAAAATATCCGAATATATAGAGGCATCACCTTTGCTCTCATTTCCCTGTTTTCCCGGAAAATGTGAGGGAAAAGTTGTTGAACGGGAAAAGCAAGCGTGAGCTCGTTAGAGATAGTTTTCCTTGAGTAAAATATCAATTATGAGATATTTCTAATTTAATTTCTCCATTTTGTAATGTATCTGTATTTGCGAGATATTGAAATCAATGGTGAGTTTAGGGCTCAATTAATGCAAGCTTCATATTTTATTACAATTTTAATTTGATTTGGTTTTTAGTTATTTTATTATTTCGTATTTTATTCGCATTATTTGAGACGCAGCTTTGTTCAGAGTCAGCAGGATGCTCACCACATGGAAATGGTCAGAGAGACTGTGCTTGGCTTTGGTTTCGTCCTGTGGTTGTCCTGGCACATTGCACTCAGCATGAGATATGAGTAAATGTGGATAGACTTCAATTTGAGAAGCTCTCAACTATCAGCAGGAGACTTTGAAAAGGTTTTTTAAAATAATGAACAATCGATGCTACATTAAATATTAAATTAAGTAATAAATTAAATATCCTTGATTTAATTAAAATAAAGAAACTGAAGCACACTCTTAAGTTTATAATTCAATTACTCGACTAAAAAGCTGCTTAAGCTTTAGCTAATTAACTTGTAAGCCGCAAAGTTATTAAACTGCCGGATAAGTTACCATAAAATGCTCCAGAAAATAAATAAAAAGACAGACTAAGTTCATTAAAAATGAAGGATTACCATTAACTAGCATTAACTTGAGTAAAACTTAATAACGAGCGGATAAACATATCAGCGGACCAATTAGCGATGCAAAAATGATTGCACAAAATATAAGTTTATAATAAGTAACAACAATAAGGAACAACAATAACAACAACGCCAGAAGCCGCAATTTAAAACTATTTAAACCTGATCAATGGGCCACCCATCAATCTCAGGCCGATACTTTGTTCGAAAACTTTGGTAAGGAGCAGGTGGGTGGAAATGCAGTCAGGAAAAGCGGAAAAGCGGAGGGAGAAAGCTGCTCATTTTGAAGTGTAACCAGAGTATTAAGATAGCTCCGGCGTCGAGGTAAGACTCTGCCTCTCTCCTCCTGCCAAGGCTAAAATGCATTAATCTTGGCAAGGGGGCGGGAACGAGGCTCGTGGGCGGGGCAAAGGACAAAGGACTCGGCCGATATCGATGTCGCTGCTGTCGCGGATATTGCAATTTGATGGGGACGCCATCGAAGCGAAATTCACTTCAAAAAAAATTATTTAAAAATATGAAGAATTAATTTCCATTATTTTTAATGGTTTAAAATGTTTTAATTCATTTAAAAACAATTATTTATTATTTATTTCATGTTAAAAAGAAGACCAGAACTTGTTGCTTTTGAGCCTTTTCGCTCAGTGCATTTGGTGCTGCAGGAACCGCAGCTTCTTGCTCGCCAGCAACAGGATGCTTGTGGCAAAGGCGGGGAAGGACTCCAAGGAGGCGTGGCTGGAGCTCAGGCTATGTAAACAAAACCCCACGCACTTCAGGCTTCACTTGAAGCCTCTCGCTGCGTTAAAGTTAAACTCATTCCCATCCTTGTGATTTCTTCTTTTACATCTTTTGAATCGAGAAAGGAGGCAGGGAGGTGGCTGAGTGGTTGCACCATCACCACCCACCACCCACCACCCACCATTGTGCAAATAGTTGGAGCGCAGCCTCAAGATAAATGCGCAACAAATGCAGTTTGTTAAAGTCAATTATTGTTTAAGTAGCTTAATTCGTAACTCACGGATCCGTTACGGCAGCGCCTCTAATTGAATTACATTCACGGCGGGCTTTTTCGACGGGGGTTAACTTTTGCCTTGAATGGAAATTTTAGCTTTAATTTAATTGGGAAAAGTTTTAGGTATTAGCGGGAAGTTAAACTTAAAGGGTTTTTAATAAATCCATTCGAGAGGAATTATTATTGTAAACGTATTAGGCAGGTGAATGTTATCCAAATTTTTCTTTTTCGATTCTCCATGATTTATAATTAATTCACCAGTGATTCACCTATAGTTCATAACTACTTCACCAGTGACTCACCTATAATTCATAACTAATTCACCAATATTACGTATTAAATAAAATCCATTAGAAAGCCATTAATTTTGTAAACGTTTTAGGTAGGAAATATATGTTTTCCTTTAAATTAATGTTATCCAAATATTTCTTTTTCGATTCTCCATGAATTTTAATCAATTCACCAGTGATTCACCTATAGTTCATAGCTAATTCATCAGTGATTCACCTATTGTTCATGGTGATCTTACAGATAGTTCATCGATTCTTCCTGCTTAATTATTTGTGATCAATATTTGTTGTTATCGTTAATCGTTATTTTTTAATTTCTTAATACTTCATCGATAATTTTCCTAATAATGATTCTCATCGATAATTTATTATTTCTTTCAAGATTAATTTATAATGTAATTTAATGTGAATTCACTAATATTTCAAAAGATATTATTTTATAATTTATTAATAAGGAAACGACGAATCTTTCACAATTCCTTTACGATGTTTCTTTATGTTATCGATAATTAATCGAATATAAGTTTAATCCTTCCTTTAAAGATCAATAACCGAGGACTAAGTTAAATAATCTCGGTATTCCTTGATCCTTCTGAGTTCCATTCAAAAAAATTAAAAACTCATCGAACTTTTTGATGAGTTTCTTAAAATTGCACCCATTTTCTTTCAGTGAAAACTCCGGCAAACTGTACTTAAGCCTTTTCCCATTCGGAGAAAATCGCAGCTTACCTGAGAAGCACGCTCGAAAGTTGGCTAAAAATATTTGATTTTCTCGGCCTTTGTTTGGTCATTCTCTGCCACAAATCTCTCACTTTCTCTCTCTCTCTCTCTTTTTCTTTCTTTCTCCGCTCCTTCTGTTGAGAAACTTCAAGCGCAGAGAAAATGCACTTTAAGTAAAAGTACTTTGTCAGCTAGCGCACTCGTGATCTCGGCTCTTGGTTAGTTTTTCTTAGCTAAAAGCAACTTGAGATTGCACAAAAAATAAAAGAAAAATCTGGCAAACTACTTAAGACTTGGCTCCATTCCACACATATATGTTTATATATATTTATTTTGTGGGGCCAAAGTAGTGCTTTAAGCTTATTAGCGAATCTGGCCAAGTATCGATAAAGCCAACGAATTAATTCAAATCTTTTGCTGGCCAGCATAAATTACTAATGGCCGCATATGAGAGGCAATAAATCTATTCTATTTATTTATATAGAGGGCCGGATTACCTGGCCAGACTACCGCCCCCCTCCCCCTGAGATATTGTCTGTCTGCCCGACTTCGATGAAATATTACACTTCATATGGCGTGCATTTCATTTGCTCATAATAAAGCCACAAAATCAAAAAAAGAGAAGAGAAAATGTACCTCCATATATAATAAATATGTGATATCAAGTTGTGATATAAATTTACTTGAATGCTGGTGATGGAAGCGTGAGTAATCACGAAGGGTTTCAGAGATATTTCATTTGAAGACTTGTAAGGAATAGGAAAAGGAATAAAGATAGTAATTATTGTAATAATAATTATGCTTCGAACTGTTAATATGTAGATTTTATAAAGGTTTCAAAGGTTAGTGTGTGTATTTTTTATGAATCAATCAAAACTTAGCAAAAAATTAATCAAATAAAATTCGAAAAACTTATCTAGGCTAGTTGTAAACTTTAAATTAAAGAAATTATTTTTTAGTGTGAATTTTTGATAATTTTAACACTGTAACTCCTTGTAAAATATCGAAAAAATTAAGTAAAATTTTGTTTATCAACTAAAAATATCTATATCGACTCGTCTTTTAATGCTAATCAAGAATATATATGCTTTACAGGGTTGGTTTCATCTCATCTTGTCAGGTTGATGACTAAAATTATTATAAATTAAATAATATTCTGATTTTATTATTTTATGTCTTGCTATTATATTCTTTTAAAAATCAGATAAAAATATATTTATTTATAATTTGTTAATATAAAGCTAGCCATATTAACTTGACTCAAAGAATAGTTTTTATTAGTTTATTATTATTTAAAAACAATATTCTAGCCAAAGGATATTCAATATAATAAAAATTTTGTTAAATCGTATTACTTTTTGCCGTTTCAATAAATATATTTTTATTATATATTCAACCGTAAAATGAAACTAAGAACTCCTCAAAAAATTGCTTTATTATTACATAATATAATAATAATATAATATAATATATAATATAAAATATAATAATATATAATATTAAGTATGATATAATATATAATAAAATATACATATATTATAAAATATAATATAATATTAACCACTAATATTCCCATAATATAACTTCAACCTTTTCCTATTAATTCCCATATCTATATTTCAGTTCCAACAAGGTGAGAGTCCGCTCTCATCTCTAATTGCCAGTGCTGTGCAGGTGATGGTGGTGGTGGTGTGGCAAATATGCACATACTTGTATTTATAGAAAAGTTATGCACATACATATACATATACACATACATAGTAGGTAGTTCGGTTATATTTCAATTCAGATTTACTTCTATAATTCATCAAGTCGGCA
>VNJS01018113.1:0-17959 GCA_008042575.1 Drosophila watanabei | reverse complement strand
CTCCCCCCCCCCCCCGTCTCTCCTTTAGGCACTGGCTTTTTCTCAGGTTTTTTGTTCTCTCTCTCTCCCATCTCTTCTCTTCCCTCTCTTTCTTCTCTCTCTTTTTTTTATTTGTTTGGCTGTGTTTGGTTTGAATTATTGATAGGGCTAAAAGTATTTCGGAGTATGGGTGTTTGTGTGTGTGTGTGCGGGATGTCTTGCATAATTCATTATGTATGAGTGTGTGTTGTGCTACACACTCTCCCACACTCACACACATTTAGGCATATTCCGGAAGCTCCCGAAAAAAATGCGAAAACATAATAAATTCGTGCTCAATTTTCGTTAGTGGATTATGCCATATAACACACTTTAGCTGCACAGTTTTTAGCATAATAAAGCAGTCGACTGGAAAAAAGGGTGAGGCGGTAGGCGGTGCTGCTGGTTGCCGGGTTCCCCGGGAGTATATCTTTTTTTGTTTTTCCTCTCTCTCTGTGTGTGTGTGTGGTTGTGCATCATCGTAGATAAAATTGACGCTGAAATGTTTCGCTGTTTCGCTGTGTGTTTCGCCCTTTCTGCATGTTTTCGGAGATAAGGATATATATTCGGTCACTTGCATATGTATAAAGCCGAATATGTGTATACATATATTGTAACCGATTCCAAGGGGGATTCAGAGTGGCGCAGATGGGCTAATATGATATATATCCGCATTGGAATCCTCCGGGCATTTGCCAGTCGCGTTGATAGATGTTTTTTTTTTTTTTTTGCCGGGGCAGCGAACAAAAATTCATGGGAACAAACTGAATAAGTGCGGTGGTTCCTTTGAGAGTTGGGCATTAAGAGATGCAGATCGCTTTGGATAAAGGTTTATATATATCAATTTTATGAATATATTTTTTTAAAAGGTTTATAAATATTTTGTATAAGGTTTCTTTATAAATATATATTAAATATTATGTCTGCAACTGTTATACTGTTAAGGTAAAGAGCCCTTCTCTGCGATTCTCGAACTGTTAACGTGCCTTCTTTGCGACTCTTATACTGTTAACGTGCCTTCTTTGCGACTCTCCTACTGTAAATGATATCATATAATGTATTATTCCTTAAAATATTTTTTTGGGCTTTAGGAAAGGCAGATCGCTTTGGATAAGGTTTCTATATATCAATTTTATGAATATATTTTTGGTATATTTTGGTAAAAAGTTTATATATATTTTGTATGAGGTTTCTTTATATTTTTATATTTAATATTATATCTGAAACTGTCATACTGTTAAGGTAGAGAGCCCTTCTCTGCGATTCTCATACTGTTAAAGTGTGTTCTTTGCGACTCTTATACTGTTAACGTGCCTTCTTTGCGACTCTTATACTGTTAACGTGCCTTCTTTGCGACTCTCCTACTGTTAATGTTACCATATAACGTATTTTGGTACATTATTCCTTTAAATAATTTTTTCTAAAGATTTTTGTAGTGTTTTTTTTTTCTATATAAATATTTATCACAAATTTCTCTATATTCTTGAGCAAGAATTTAATGCAGTTATAACAGAACCTTTATTTTATATAGCTTTCTATTGTTTAAATGTTACATTTGTAGAAAGTATTATATATTTCAATCTCCATAACAAGATCTCTGATCTTTGCTTTAAATTCTCCCTTCGAAACTTGGTCAATATTTGCCCTACTTCTTGGCCGAAATCCATTTACCATTTTCCCGGCTTGTACAACAAATGCCACCAGCAGTGATAATCGTGACCACAATCCTTGGGGCACCCAGAACACCGATTCCATCTTGGATCTTGGATAAAAGGGGGGGAGGGGTGTGTGTGTGGGGGTGGGGGTGTACCATAACAGGGACAGCCCGCTGGGCCATAAATCCTAATTGGCTCAAGTGGCTCGACAGGCCTGCAATTTGGATGCTTTGCCCACAGTTCTCCGTTCGCATTTCGTTGCACAAAGAAAGTTGTTTACGCAAAAATGTTGCACGCGCGGAGGCGTGGAAAGAGGTAGCTAAATACACTGGGGAAAATAACTTGGGACTTTGCCATTTCTTTGTGGATTTTAAGAGTAAAAAATAGTGATTTTATGAAGTGATATTTAAGGCGAATTATGTGATATTTAAGGGAAACAACTCGAGAGTATATGTTTTATATATCATTTTTGGTGCTAAATTAATTATATAAATTTTGGTTTATATTATTTACTATTTTTATAATTATTTATTATCAAAATAAATGTTAGATTTCTCATTTTTATGAGTTTATATTCTTAAAAAAATCTTCTTTTAAGTAGCTCAAAAATATATAAAAAACCAAAACTATTTCATATTTTTTAACATTATTTTTCTGGTTACCTAACTCTCAAATCTTAAGCTTTTCTCTCAGTGCACTGCTAACCGCTTTTCGAGATGTCGGACGCAAATCCAAATCAAAAGCAAATCTTGTTACGACAAATTTTTAGCTACTGTGCAACCGAGTAGAACAAAGGCCATCGTCAGCGATGTTGTCGAGACGAAGGACGAGACTTCTGGTCTGAAAAGGAGGGGGGGGCGGGGGGAGGTAACAAGACTACACAAAAAGAAATGCGCCTGGATAAACACAATGCGCCCGAAGGGGGTCACTAATTTACTTAAAGGCAGCCGCCGCACCGAAAACTGCAAACAAATGACATTTAAAGTGCAGCGAAAAGTCGCTAACTAGCACGGCCAAGCCCAGGCAGAACGGGGGAAGGGGGGCAAGGGGGAAAGGGGAAAGGGGAACAGGGTACAAGGGAAACGGACGATGGTCGCCAGGACTCGGCCAGGACACGACCAGAAAATGAAATGCAAATACTATTTACAAAAGCCAGAAATAAGTGCCGAACAATGCAGCGGCATTCACGCAGCTCGGCGCTCAGCCCCCTTCCCCCCGCCCAAGGAAAAACCGCAAGCAGCAGGACACTGAGCGAAATTTTTAAGGTTTTTTTAAAGAAAATTTTGTTATATTTATAATATTTTAAGATATTTGGTAGTTACTTATTTTAAAAGTATTTAAATATATATGATAATATATTAAGTAAGAATTTATTTTGAAAGTATAACATTTTTATAATACTATTTTAAAAAAACTGAAAAATATATTGACATAAATTATATATACATTTTATATATTTTTAATTTTTGTTTCTAAAATATTCTTTATTAATATGTATATATATTTTTTTAAGATTTATAATTATATTTAAAAAGAAATTTATATTTTTATACAGTTTTTTCTCAATAAATTGATTTATTTTTATTTTTTCAAAGAAAATACTTTCAATATATTTTTTTTAGGATTTATAATTATATTTAAAAAGAAATTTATATTTTTATATAGTTTTTTCTTAATAAATTGATTTATTTTTATTTTTTTTAAGATTTTTTTTTAGGATTTATAATTAAATTTAAAAAGAAATTTATATTTTTATATAGTTTTTTTTTCAATAAATTGATTTATTTTTATTTTGTTAAAGAAAATACTTTTAAGCCTCTTAAAACTTTTAATATTCCATAAAATTGATCTAAAACCTCTTTGAAATTATTTAGCAACAAAAATACTTCAATTTATTAAGGGCCCCAGCAGCCTTGATTCTCTAGCCGCTTATCTGCCACTAAAATTCCCAACTGGTTCTAGCTATAAACTAATGGTAAGTCCGCTAATGTTGAAGTTGATCAGCAAAATAGGGAGAAGGAAGACAAAAGTGGTGAGTGCCTGCAGATATATATATATTTTATACATATATATTATATATATTTTACCCCATTAATTTCTCTCAATGCTTTTCAGCAGGAGCTAGAGGCCAGCAAAAGCAACTAACAAAATTTGCTTTGTTGCCGCCTGTCGCTTGTCGAGTGTTTTTGGCCGCTGCCGTTGCCGTTCCTGCTGTTGACGCAAAGTCTTTTGGCCCAGCCAAAAAAAAAGAAGCAGAAAAAATAGAGAAAACACAAAAACTTGCAATCAAATGCCCATCCTGCCTTAACCCCCTTGGGACCCCCTCAAGTCTGGCGAGGAGCGAAGTTTCCTCAGTTTCTCAGCTTTCTTCCCACAAAGGCTGCTGGCCACAAAATGCGTGCATTCAACTGCATGCCGACGAGGAGGAGAAGAAGGAGAGAGAGCGTTTCTTTCCTTCTCTTTGCTTTCTTGAGCTCATGGGTTCTCCTTGAGTTCTCTCTATATGTGTGTGTATGTGTATTTTTCGTGTTTGCCGGTGGCCTTGATGCTTGTTTTGGCCATGCTCTCTCGCCATGAAAATTCCATGGCAATTGAGTCAATTTCCGTGAATGCGATTTGAGGAAATCGCTGTCAGTTGACTTTCTTCCTCTGCGGGAGGCATTAAGCTGCTGCTAACTAATCAAAAAGAAATCAGAGGAAAAAATCCGAAATGTAAACTGATTTTGTATTGAATCACATTTCGTTCTCCCAAAATCCAATTGCCTTCCGTCCAAACTATGTTTTTATTTTTTTTGTTCCCCCGCCTCAAAAATTTGAGCCATCAAAAAAGTTTACAAAAATAAAATAAAGAGAGGAAACGGAGGAAAACCAGGCGGAACATGTATGTGTTTGGCATTTAATATCCTTTAGCGTTGATGGCGTTTTTATTTCTTCATCTTTACTCTCGCGCTCTTTCATTTGAGTTCTTTTTAGTATTTTCGATACCCTGCTTTATTGGTAGGGAGAAGGGTATATAGGTTTTGATGACAATTTAATTAAATTGATGGAAAAATATATGAAATATGTTTTATATTTATATTTGTGCATTATAGTTAATGTCTTTGTGGTTTTAAGTAAGATTTTGTATTGGTTTTAGTATTTTTAACATGTTAATAAATTAATAAATATATTTTTATTTAATATATATATATTTTTTTTTACTTAAAAAATCATTACTTAAAAATCATCACTCCCAAGCCTAATTTTTTCTATAACTAAATATTTATTAAACAAGAAAGTCACTTAATTTAGTAGAATTTTTGATAAAAAAAGATTTATTAAGTAAAAGCAGCTTCGAGTTAATTTTTAAAAAACCTTAAAACATCTTCTTAATACACCTTGTACCTAATAATCCTGTTACGTGTTTCCTAACATACTTCCCTGTTTTTTTATATCCTTGTCTGTTTTTTCTTCGCTGTTTTTTTTTTTACGCCGTCAAGAGGGTGATTTTTTATATTGTCGCTTCAACTTTTTAATGATCTCTCAAATTGCTTATTTCCTACATGCTACGATGCTGGCTGCCAGCAATTACGTCAAAGCATGTGTCGGGCCCTGTCTTTGTGTGTGTGTTATACCCCCCGCACGTTGTGCGTGAGAGCCACTTTTACACACACACAATGATGAAGTTTCCCCCGGCACTTCCGCCGTCGCCGTCGCCGTCATCGCCTTCGCTTATTTATATTGACATGTGCAGGAAGATTTTCTAGTGTCGCTCCCGAAAAAAAAATGAGAAGGAGAAGGGAAGGAAGAATAAAAAAAATGGAAGAGAATCGTATATGCACTCGAGCGGGTGCGAGAGCCAGCTGTCCCATCCTCTGTGCGTCGTTTGTCAAAAGGCAGCCAAACTGTTGACATAACAATGATTATACGCCTCATTAGTCACATCTCTCACACATTGTATGGAAATGGCAAGAGACTCGACGACTCGAGACTTGTCGGGATAATAAGCCAGAATGGGGTCACAACGAAAATATAAGCCAGCAGGAGTTGCGAAACGTGTCCACAGCCAAATCAGCAGCCAAAGAGCAGTGTATGCAATGCGGAAATGCAACTTCGGCTCGAAGGAAACTACCCACAAGCAGCATAACTACAGATAGCTCAGGTAATCATCGGGTCATTAATCATGCTCAAACTGTTGCCAGGTAAATATTGTGAAACAACATCATCGATGACAATCCACGAATCAATCAATTCCATTCACACAAGCTTCGCATAAAATGCACAATAAAAATAAATATAAATGAAAAGAAAAAAGGAAAGTGTTAATATTTGAAGAATTCTTTAATTCCTTGCTTATTAATTTAACAATAAAAACATATTAATAAACTTTCTTTTCAAGTTCCTTCAACTTATTAAAATATAAAGTGTTCCTATTAGTCTATGTTTATTAATAGGAAGAATTTATATTTTAATTATTATTTTTGCTGGGCGTTTGTAGATTTATTGGTGAAATGTTGTTGAGTGAATAATATATAGTATTTAATCGTTAATCAGGCATAACTGTTCATCAAACGTGTTGCTAAACTATTGTTGAACTATTGTTGAACTATATTTGAACTAAATTTTAACTATTGTTAAACTATTGTTGTACTATTGTTGAACTAATGTTGAACTATTGTTGTACTATTGTTGTACTATTGTTGAACTATTGTTGATTCATTGTTTATCCGTTGGGAATCATTTATAAATTGTTGTTGAGTTCAAACAAATTTAAAAACTATTAGAAACCATTAATCACTATTTTTAAAGTTAAATATTCTTTTTTAATATTTGTAGAAAATGCAAATATTTCTTAAAATATTGTTGAGCTGTTGTACAAATATATCTGTTATTTTATTATTATTATTATTATTATAATTAAAACTCATCTTGCCCATGTTAGCTCCCTCGTTGTTGTAAGTTAAAAATTCTCAGATTGACATGATCTCATTGTTTCGTTGCGCACTGTACCGTCTACATATTTATAAAACTAATGAGCTGTTCATCCGTTGATAAGAAAGAGTGAACATTTATGAAAATTCGGCATCGGCCGTCGTGTTGCCGTTGTTTTCACACTTCTCGTTTGTATATATATTTTTGGCCGGGTGTTATTTTTAAAGCAATTTGGCTGTCATCTGATAGGGACTTGATTTGTTACTTGGATCTCTTTCCAAGGAGGCGTGGCATGAGGCTATTGACAAAGGGGGCGGAAGGTGAGTGGGCAGGGGCAATTTTCTGCGCTTGAATTCATTTAATAATGTGCGATACACATAAAAAGCAGTTGCCAAAATGATTGCGGTGGGTGGTGCTTGGGTTGGGGCTGGGAAAACCCAAGAAAACGCAGGAAAATTGAGGCTGAGACAGAGGCAAAGACAAAAGGAAAACCTTAAGGGAAGGTGTGCCGCGTGAATGTGTGTGTGTGTGTGTGTGCGGGGCTTTCTTTGTCTGCGTGTGTTGCCATTGAAACATATTATGCTCGTAAAAATTGAATTTTAGTGGCGTATATACGTACAGTGTTAGTGAATGTGCCTGTGTGTGTGTATTTGTGTGTGTTTTGGGCATATAGCCGCTTACTTTATTGTTGTGTGTGTGAGAGAGAATGGGGGCTTTGGGGGTGTGCGTGTGTGTAAAATTTAATAATAACGACCCTCTTAAACCAACAGACCTCCGCCGTCTTCAGTGAACCTGCTCTATCCACACATATCTCTCTTCTTATTTCCTCCTCTCTCTTCTCTCATTTCGCCGCTCATTTCGCTTTCTTCATTGATGCACTGAGAACAAAGCATTATCTATATCTTGCCATTTCATGTATTCCTCAAAATAAAATACAAAATGTCAAAATACATATTAAGTTCATGTAGAATTTTTTTAAATTTAATGAAATTAATTAATAGTGAATAATGAAATAATTAAAAATAATTCAATTTGTTTTTTCATTTAAAAAAAAAGTATTTAGTAGTTCATACATTTTTGTTTTGTAATTTCTCTGCTTTAAAGGTCACTAAACTAAATTTATATAAATTGTTAACAGTTTGCAAGAAAATTTCCTTAGATTTTTTCTATGTGTATGCAGCTGTGTGTTAGTGTGTGTGTGTGCGCCCTTTCTCTCCTTTGCGTTGACATTTAATGTAATAATTTTTACGATGATGCTCGACGGCATTAAAACGAGATTAAACACAAACAAACGAGAGACATAGTGGTCGCAATATAAGGGGCCAAAAGGGGGCGTAGCTTCTCAGGGGGCAGGCCGAGGCAATATTCCGTTTGATACACTTGACAATAAAAAAGAAAGATAGGAAAATAAAGAAAAAAAGAGAGAAAGAGCGAAAGGGAAGAATGAACGCAAAAAGATTAAGAGGAAGCGGCGCAAAGAAAATGATGCATGGCCCCCTTGTTGTTGTTATTGTTGTTGTTGTTGGTTGTTTGAGCCCCCATAAAAGATGATGTAGCACATAATTACACACAGGGCCATCTATTTACATGTGTGTGTGAGTGTGTGCGTGCGTGTGTAAGTAGGTAATACCCATTGAGATGATCTGCGGATAAGTTGCTGTCGCCGCCGCTCCTCGAGATTCATTGAGTGGGGAATTATCCGTGGCTCGTTAAGTGATCAAGTGCGAGAGAGCGAATCAAATGCTCAAGTGTCTATATAAATAACCCAGCCGAGAGCCGGCAATTGTTCGCATTTATTGTTGGTCCTTAAGGCGGTCAGGACATTTCTATCTCTATTTTGATGACTGTCCTATTGTTGAAACGTTGTTGTTGAAATAAGAATGATGGTAAACAACAAGCAGGGATATCAAGAGCAACACTTGTAATAGGAAATGTAAATAAATGAAGGAATTGCTAAGATGACTGTTGTTAATATTATTAGTAAGCAACAAAATACTTTCGGGAAAAAGATTTGATTAGCAAAATTAATGAAGAGTGAAAATAGTGAGTGCTGAAATAAGTCCAGCTTTTATTATTAGTTAATTCTCTTAAAATTACAACAAGAACAAATTTTTAGAGAAATGTTTTAGTAAGAAAATGGAAGAAGTTTCAAAATGTTGTAAAACTATTGTTGGATTATTGTTGAAGTGTTGTTGAGACCTAGTGGAATCATTGTTGAATTCTAGTTGAGTTGACATAAAATTTAAATGGTGTAATTTAATTCGTATAAATTCTTTTAATGTTTAAAATGTGCATTGAGTTATTGTTGATACCATTTTCAGTAGATGCTGACAGTGTTGTATAATTACAGGATGGTTGTTGAATCGTTGTTGAAGTTTCACTTTTATTGGAATAATAAAATACAAAAAGGAAAGGAAAATTACTGAAGCCAATTGTTTTAAGAGTAGCAACTTGATAAAGAGTAGACTCTAGTAACTTAATTACATTACAAATTTATTGCTAAACATTTCTGTAATTATTTATGCAACTCTTGAAGCCTCCATTTAAATCCCCATTGGAGTGCGGTGCAATTACAGAGACCACGAAACCGAAAACCTTTTCCATTGGGTTAGTGGTTACGACCGGGAGCTCGAGTATATCGCATTTCCATTCCCATTTATCAATTACATCTTCATAAGAGATAATTCCAGCCGCAAAGTTGCCCTTCCACTTGAGTTCATCTCAAAAGGAAGCGATTCCCAGGCACTCAAGGATTCGGGGTTGCCAGCTATCATATCGAATATCGTTTTATATTTTCTTCCTTTGATTTTGATTTTATTATTATTTTGTATTTTCTTTGCGTTAATTCTATTCCATTCTTTTCTATTTCGAGTTTCCGTTAACGCTTATTTATGGATTTTTATGCTCAAAAGTTTAGCTTTTCCGAAAAAAATAAGGAAATTGTGGGCAAAGTTAACCGAATAAACTTATTTGTTGTGTCTCTGTGTGCGTAATTTGCTTGACTTGACTTCGCTTATTGTTGTTACGAGTAGTTTATTTATTCTTCAGCGGCAGACAATGCGATGTCTCTCTGGGTTTTGTCTGTTCCTGAAGCGCTGTTTCATGCATGAGCGGCCAGGAAAAACCCCTCCCCTCGGAAAAGCCGAAGCTCCACAATGGGAATGAAAATGAAACTGAGGAATTGACTTGGAAATGCTTCGTATTTGCTTTTCGCGTTCGCGTCCTGAAAGGGCTGTAAAAAGGGATAAAATCATAAGCCCAAATTTATCGCACTCGACAGTCGAGGCAAATTGTGTGCCTATATATCCCTTTATTTTTTTTTTTCTGTGGGGTGTGTGTAATGGATCAAGTTTATTTATAAGTCGATGCTCAGCTCCTTTGGGCTTCCTTTGGCTTTGAAACATGAAAGCAAACAATATTACGCATACGCAGCGTCGACATGATGAAGTGTTATTTAAATATAAATATATTATCTATCGACGAGGAAAATAGAATGAAAAGCGCTATTGCCGCAGCGAATCTGTAAATTTGATGGCCATTACTATGCTTGGGGGTTGGTTTTCTTTTTTGGCTAATAAAGTGATTGTGCCCCCAATGGGGGCATTCATTCATGCAACTCGTTGCGACTAAATCTTGATTGAATTACGAGTGTTTCTATGTTGGAATAAGGGAATCAAGTATTTATTTTAGTGTATTTCATCTGTTAATTATTATTTCTTTGTAAATTGATTAAGGAAATAAATACAGCAGGTCCTTTTGGCAACTTTTAAACGTTTACAGTTTAAAGAAAGTCAAGAACTTGTCTAAAAATAAAGAAATAAATTCACAAAGCACTTAAATTATATTCCAAGACTTTTTTAAAGCCCAAGTAAGAGTCATAACTTCTCAATAAATGGAAATTTACATCATGAAACCCCTAACAAAATATATAAAATGAGAGTAATACTATCCTTTGCACATTTCTTATTTATTTATATATTTATTATTAACACACTTCCTGGCCAGCTCCTATAAATTCCTCAAAGCTAAATGCTAAATAGCTTCATGAATTTCTTGGACAATTTGTATCTTGTATCTCTGGCTGCTGCTGCTGACATACTGTTTCGGCTTAATGAAATATGACCGATAAATCGGAGTGCAATTTATCCGATATGCAATTTCACTTTACATTCGCAATTTAGCATTCCGGTTTTCGGTATGATCTCTGCACCTGGCAATAATTGCGTTAATTTAGTGCAATTGTTCGCATTGTTGGATTGTTCGAGATACAGGATGCAGGATGCGGGGAGTGTATGCAAATTGCCTTACGAAATTCAATTATTGATCCTGCCTGGACTACGCACTGCTAACAAATTTACGGAATTACAAAAAGACTGCTGGCACACATTTGGCAAACGAGAAAAACCCGGGCCCAGTGCAGCGGCACAAAAACAAGAACCAAGAAAAAAATTACTTCCCTTTTTTTCTTCATTTTTTTTTTTATTTCCTTGCCCCTGCCTTTGCCATAGAAAGGAACGCCAGCAATGAGAAGCTTGCTAAGAAAATATTTTGAAATGGAAAGTTTTCCCTCATGCAGGGTCCTGTAAGGATATGTGTGTGTGTGTGTGTCTGTGCCGGAGATATGAGAAAATGAAAACATATTTGCCAAAAGCGAGGGCTGTTTGCTTAGTTTTTAAAACCTTCTAAAGAGCTGGGGTATATTGCATTTTGAGTTAACTCAAGGGAAAGTTATTTAGAGAGCTAAGAATTTGTCTAAGGAAGTGTTTAAATATTTTATTAAATAATAACTTTAAGATTAAGCAAGCTTTTTTTAACAAATTTAATTATTTGGAGAGCTCTAGAAATTAGAAGGGTTTTTAGGAAGCGTTTAATGGTGTCTAAAAGTATGCAATGCTATATTTAAGGTATCGAATTTAGTGAATAATTTTTGTACTTTTATTTTTAGTATGTACAATTTTTTAGTTTCATTTGGAAAATCTTTAGAGGGATTTAATAAATCAAATCCTTCCTTTTAAAAATCTAAACCCTTTTAAGTATGCAACACTTTTTTAATAACAAAGTTACCAGGTATTTCATAGTCAATACAATACCAGTTCAGGTCACCTTCTGGCCTCTGCATCCTCTTTTTTTATGTCCCTTTGTGCTATGATAAGAATCTGAAAACTTTCACGCAGAAGGGGGGGAACCAACGTGTCGTATGCGCAATGTCCTGGGCAAAAAAGTTTTCACCGATCTATGGATTTTTGGATGCCGCCAGGACATGCGACATGTTGTTGCACTCGAAGCAAAAGTCTTAACAAAGTCAATATTGAACCTTGGCTGGCAACTGCCGTCCGCAAATGCAAATAAGTTTCCTCAAACGAGACAGTGACAAGGAATCGAAAGCTTAATTGAAGCCCAAGTTAAATTGAAACCGAGTTTCTATGGGAATAAACCAAAAAAATAAAAAACCTAAAAGAATATGCATACCAATTTCAGGCTCATAAATCCAAAATTGTGAAATGAAATAGAACGAAGCGAGAGATGAACTTTAAATTAATTCAATTTGAGAACGAAACGAGAAATTGAATGCCAATCGTAGCGAAATATGATTCTTATTATTATTTTCCTTTTTTTTTTTTGTTTTTTGTTTAGTAAATTTGCATACAAATGTGGCTTATAATAAATAGTTAAAAGAAAAGGAAAAATAAGCCCATAGTTACAACTCTTTGATTACTTTTTCTTATAGATTATTATTCTTTTTTATGTTCTAGAAAACTGTAAATAGCTTGTACATATTTAATATATGGATTCCCGTGGCTCGTTTCGCTTTTCGTGTTTCGTTGAAATGCAAATTAAAATATTTATGCAAATGCGTGAGGCGTGGGGCGAGCACAATAAATTTATGCCAACAAACGAGACCAGAAGACCGAGAACAGAAAACAAATGAAGCAAAAAATAAAGTCGAACATAGGCAGGACCAAAATAAAAGAAAAAGAAAAGAGAACAAAAAAACAATTACCTGTTACATATTGCCTCTCCTCCTCCTCCTCCTGTCATAAATGTTAACTTAACGTCTGTCACAATAATTCAGCGCCTCTAAGCCAATTTTTCATCGCTACAAATTTGTGAATGTGCTTTGTAAAATATGCAAAACAAATCGGAAGACAAAGTTTGGATTTAGTCCAAGAATCTCTATGATTAAGCTCCAGTTATCCGCTGGCATTACGCATACGCCTCGTTAGCCGGGCTCTTGAAAGCATTTAGCAATTAGCTTCTACAATAGAAGTGGCACCAGACACCTTTTTAACACCTGAAAGAATTTAATTAATGCAGCAACGGGAGCTCCTTTGCTTTTGCAAATTAAAAACAACGAAATGAGTAAGCAACTAAAGCGGGGATAAAGGATAAAGAAAGGATATAAAATGTGTAAAGTAGCTCTAGGAGCTAAAGCTGCAACTATGCGAATTTTTAAATAGATATTACAGATTTTAAATACGAATTTTTCTACCAAGAAAAGTAATTAAATGGGAAAGGCAGCAATAAATGAAAAATATCATTCAATGAAAGTTTCTACAAACTGCATTTTATTGAAAACTAAAAATGCAATATGTATCAGGGATTATTTGGATATTAAGTGGAATATGAGTTGGGTTTTTCGTGCCAAATGAAACATTCTTTTAAGTATTTGATTCAGCCCGAAAAAAACCTTTTTTAATAAAGAGAAAAACTGTGTGTAAATTAGCCCGAGTCTGTGTTTAATTGAAAAGAATTACAGCTCTTACAGCCCCTTTCCCTTTTCGTGTTTATTAATTATATTTTGACACCTTTCGCCCCCGAAAATCCCCTTTAGCCAGGATTTTTTTGGTTATTTTTTTTTGTGAGAATATGTGTGTCTGTGTGTTGGTGTCCTTAGAAATCCGCCAGGATCCGCTTAGCAGCAATTATCTTCATTACGCGAGGCGCGCACAAAAGTATGCAAGGAGCAAGCAGGCGGCGAAGCCAAAGCAAAATCTGACAATTAGGAGTCGAGCCCGAGCCCGAGCCTTGCCTTAAGCTGGATACAGAAAAAACACCTTTAACCTTTTGCCACTCGCCGAGCTTCGCATATAAATACGCTCTTGATGGATGTGTTTTGAGTGCGCGAGTCCTGGGGAGTCCTGGGGAGTGGCTTCCTGTTTTTCGGGCTTCTTTTGAGTCGACTTGTCGCCGCTTTCTGTTGTTATTCAGGTGGCCTGAAATGGTATGGCGGCGGTGTCTAAACGATTTATAAAAGCCAAAGCAGTTGGTAGAGGAGCCAGGAGAGAGGAGCCAGGAGCCAGGAGCCAGGAGCCAGGAGCCAGGACCAACAGTAGCGGGTGAATGGCACAAAAAGTGTTGCAAGCAATTTGCGCAATGGCTGCGTTGCGAGCGTTGCCTTGCCAAAATCCTCTTCAGTAACCTTTCAACTCCTGTACAAAAGCAGGTAAGCCACCCCTCCCTCCCTCACCCAACCCCTTTTCATCCCAAAAAAACTCGCAACATTATTGAGTGCGTGCGTGGGCCAAAAACTTGCTGCCATTTTGCACGTAACTGACATCAGCGCGCTTATAAATCAACTTGCAAAATGTGTGTCCCAGTGTCTGTGTGGCGAGTGTGTTGGCGTTTTTAATACCCAACACTGCACGAAATTAAGGGGTATGTTTGGCATTTTAATTAACTGAAATTGAGCAGGGAAAGGTATTGAATTTAGAAAGGAAATTCAGAAAAGAAATTAAGGAGAAATCCCATGGAAAAAGCTTGAAATTTAATGTTTACATTTACGAAAATTTGAGGTAATTTATGAATTCGATTTTATTTGTTAATTGAATTTGGAAGATATTTTTTTCATAAAAAACTCAATATATATTTTAGCTTTTGAAATATATTTTATAAAATATTAAGCAATAAAATTTAAAGGAGAAATAAGATGGAATATAATTTTAAAAAATATTTAACTAGAAAGGAAGCTAACTTCTGGAAGCCAAAGTTTATATATTTTTGCAAGAAAATATATTAAAACTCAGTTAAAAATGCCTTAATTTCAATTCGGAAAGCTGTGCTGTGCTAGTTCTTATTATTTATTATTTTTTATATTTATTATTTAGACTATAAAATGTGCTATGTAAACTTAAAAATTTTTAAATTCAAACTTTTTGTGAATTTTTAACAATTTTGACTATTTAAACCCTTAAAAAATATCGAAAAAAAATTGATTAAAATTGATTAAAATCGGCTTTTAATGCTGATCAAGAATATATATGATTTATAGGGTTGGAAACGACTCCTTCATTTTGTTCCAGACTTGTAACTGATTTTATAAAACGTTGCAAGTTTATAAAAATATTTAAAGAAAATTCTCCTATTACATAATATTTATATATCACAATTTCTATATATTTATTTCTCATTATTTATATGTATTTTGTTTATACTTTCCATTATTCTAAAACATAATGCGTTGTCACTAATTTTTAAGTTCAAATTTGTAGCGTTAGGAATGCAGACCAAAAAATTAAATTAAATTAAATTAATTATTACTAGGTACTTTTCATTCGTTGAACTCTAAAATGAAACTCCTTCTTGTTGACTTTTGTTGTATTTTTTATTTTTTTTGAGGCCAAATCCCAGGCAGCATTTTTGAGTTCATGATTTTTGGTTCTGTTTGGGGAAAAGTAAGGAGAAACGGAGGGAACGGAGATGAGCAGACAGACGAACTCATATGATTAGATTAATGCGTTGTCTAATGGCCTCAGCATCAGCCTCATCCTCATCCTTGGTCTCATCCTGGCGCCTCCTCACTCGACATTCATTTCACACATTGTGCGTGTCGTCGTCGTGTGGGTTAGGTAAATCGTAATATCATTTTTATAAACATCTTGTTAACCCGGAGGGTCCTACATTTTCCTTTTTTTTTTACAATTTTTTTATACACTTTCTGTTGTATATTTTTTTTTTTGGTTGGTTGAGGAGGCAAAAAGGAAGTCGCAGGCCATAACTCAGGGGCTGGAAATATGATTTGCGGGTCAAGAGGGTAAGGCCATGAGTGATTATCCGGGGTCCTCGAGAATGGATTATGGGCAATTTCGGAGTCAGAAGCCCGGAGTTTGGGTTGCCTTTTCGTGGTAATCACTTGGGTCAGGCGAAAATTGAGCCACGAAGCTTGGGGTTAAATCTGGCAGAACAGGGGTTAAATAGCAGTAGAGAGAGCTTATAATAATATTAAGTTCCTAGAAAGCATTTACAATTTAATCATAAATTCATACTAAAAGTTGCTAAAAAATTACAGAAAACCTCTTAACTTTTTAATGGAGTTTCGGAGACATTTTATATTCATATTGAACCCTTCATAGTCTCGTTTATTTTGTAATGAGAAAGTTTATTTATCAACTTTGAAGCCACGAAATAATTTGTAATTAAATATACACAAAATACTAATAAACAAATTGCTTTCTGACATATTTTGTTATTATATAAATATAAAAACAAAAGCGAAAAAGAATGCTGTTGGAAAATGTAGTTAAGGCTAAATTAATTGAAATATGCGGAATATGTTTTCCTTTACTTGAATTTGTTTTCTTTTGAAATTATTATTATTATTAATTACTCGTTCAGTTTGGTAAATTTTTATTACAATTACAAATTAGGGATTTTAACTATGGAATAAATTTTGTGACATTAAATTTGTGTTCATGGTTTTTTAATGAAATAATGGTACAAGTAGCCATTGAGCTTGTTTTGAAAATAATTTGAGAAACATATATTTAATATATTCTCTAAACTATCAATATTTAAATAGTGCTTTTACTCGTCTAAATAATCCACTTCAAAGGCAAATTCCAGAGGTTATATACAAGTTCTCGATTTAGTAACATTTCCCGAACTAAAGATACATTTGTTTCCACTTTTTCTAGTTTACAAATACTAAATATTAATTTCGATATTTCGATGGCAGTAACTCCCTTCGCCGGCGACAGTGTTGCACAACGCCGTCTAAGCGGCGTGTCTGTCAAAATGCTGGCCAAATTGGCTGACTTCTGACATTCTGACCTGGACACGTAATGCGTGTGTCTCGTGTCTCGCCCCCCGTCGCCGCTTTTCCGGCCCAGCTTTTCCCTTGAATTTTCCCCCCGCGGCAAGCGCGGAGTGTGTGTCACTTTCTGTAGTTTTCGGAGGCAGAGCGTGTGATTTATGATCCTTGGGCAGTGTCTGTGTTGGTAAATTACTTTTGCACACACACAGCATGGTTTTTTTTCAGTTTTCTTTCTTTTTTTTTGGTTCGAATTCAATCGCTGGCAAAACTTTAAGCGATTTTCGCATTTAAACAATATGGCGGGGCATAACCTTTGGCCAAGGCGCGGAAATCTGGCTTGTTGCTCTTCGAAAAGCGGGAAAAAGCGTTGACCTTCAAGGAGGAGCCTTTCCATATAATATATACAGAATATACAGAATATATATATGTGTATATATGTCTCCTTTCTGTTTTATGCCAGCGCGTTGTGCGTGGGTCATTTAAATGCTACATTATGTTGAATATTCAATTTAATGTGTCTTATAAATCATGTAGGTCCTTGACGGTCCTCGAGTTCTGTGTCCTGTGCGTGTGTGTGTTGGGTTGACTCCTGTTTTGTCACACTTTCCGGAATATTTCCGCCCTCTGTGCCTGCATAGTTTTCAACATTTCGCACGATCCTTTATTTATGTTCGCCCCATTGAGGTCCTGATTTACAGTTGGGTTTTTTTCGGGTGTCAAAACTTGATTGACTCATTTTTAAGGCAATGGATCATAATATAACCCTGAAATTTCTGATAAATATAATTTTAAATATGTTAATTCACGAGTTTCCATCTTTCTTTGGAAGTTACTGTACTCTCAGTAAAGTACACTCAGTAAAGTCTGTTAAAGCTTTTCAACACTGAAAGTTTCTTCTAAGAATATTTAGGAAATCCTACCTTAAACCTACTCTAAACCTGTACCAACCTACACATACCTCAAGACCCCCAAACTTTGTTTTTTATAATATAATATAATATAATAAAGTATCCTAAAAAGTAACCAATAAAATATTATTTGACAGTTTACAACACTGTTCATAATTCTTAAAAAAATGTTGCTCTTGAGCTCAAGACTCCCTAATTTTTATACCCTTGCAGGGTATTATAATTTCAGTCAGAAGTTTGCAACGCAGTGAAGGAGTCATCTCCGACCCTATAAAGTATATATATTCTTGATCAGCATCAACAGCCGAGTCGATCTAGCCATGTCCGTCTGTCCGTCTGTCCGTCTGTCCGTCTGTCCGTCTGTCCGTCTGTCCGTCTGTCCGTCCGTTTCTACGCGAACTAGTCCCTCAGTTTTGAAGCTATCTGAATGAAACTTT
>VNJS01018101.1:0-12533 GCA_008042575.1 Drosophila watanabei | reverse complement strand
CTTTCAAATTGAATCAATTGAACCATTTCCCAATGTTACAAAATTGAAAAAAACCATTTTAGAGAAGTTTAAGTTTTTTGGCCGCGGTGGACCTTTCTGTGGAATTGCCCATATATGTATTTATGATGAGCATCAAGAGCCAAAAACGCAGATTTAATTCTTTACTAATTTGAGATAATTAAAAATGTTAATTAATTTTTTTTTTCATATTAAATATAATATATATATAATATAATATATAATATAATATTAAATACCGATTTTTCATACAGGTCAATATAAAAAATAATATGTAATAAATACATACATACATAAGTAAATTTTCCAAAAAAAACCAAAAAGAATAATAAATAAATAATTAATTATACATTTTAATATTACAAATACATATTTATTAAAAAATTTATCATTCTTTAACGTGTTTTAATATGTATAAATGTATACATATGTAAATGTTAAAAAAAATATAATAAATAAATATTAATAATAAATAATTAATTATACTTTTTAATATTAAAAATACATAATCATTATTTAAAGGTTAAATATTCTTTGACGTTTTTTAATGTGTAAAGAATAAAAGAGTATGGACATAATTTATACATTTAAAGAGAAAAACCAATTATTTGTATATTTGTTATTTTGTTGAAAAACAATTTAAATTAAAAATATAAAATATTTGAAAATATATTTATTCTATAAAAAAAATATATAATTGAATAAAATGTCAGAGATTGATTCCTATACTAAATCTACATGAAATTACACATAAAAAATTATTTTAAAATTAAAATCCTCCTAATAAAGACCTAAGATAATTATTATTATATATAAAGAGAATAAATATACATATGTATCTGAATGCAAATGCAAAAAAAGTTGTTTTTAAATAACTAAAATTCATATTANTCACTAACCCACTCCGACAACCTGAAAAATAAATTCCATAAAAACCAGAAACCTCGCCACGAACGCACCATTAAGTAATTCAATTACGCACAAGACCTGCAATCATCTTGCCGCCCTTCCATTCCAGTTCCCCTTTCCCTTTCCAGTTCCAAATCAAATTCCACCACCATCAATATTCATACTGAGAAGAAACGAGAACCCGAAACAAAAATCCAAAGAAACATCGCAGCCAAAAGTAAACATCTTCTCGGCCTGCTTAAAACTATGTGTGCCTGTTCCCCTCCAAGACATTTACAAGCATCAAATTACAAAAGAAAAGGAAGTCGAGATTATGGGGCACGTGCCGGAGAAGTAGAGCAACCCCGAAGAGAGGCAACGAGAAGCAGCCACCAGGTCTTGATACCCGTTTGCTTGCTCCGGCAGCCTGGGTCCCTGTCCCTTTGACAGCCAATTAGCGATCATCAGCCAAGATTATCAGCCGGAAATTATAGGGTTTCTAATTGCCCGAAGCGAGGGACACGCCTCCCCTGAGTGCCACCGATCGACATCGAAGAGCGAGTGAAGTGAAACGATTCCTGGTGTGTGTGGTAGGTACATAAGTATGTTTTTAAACGACTTAATGAACCCCGATGTTTGTCACGATAATTCCATGTTTTTCAATAGGCTCACAGCGAATGCAGCAGGCAGGGGCAGCACCACTATACTTTCCACAAAGAACAAACAGCAAAGACCTTAATAATGACCGGCAGCACGCATCGAATAACAATTGCGATGATTGGGCCGAAGGAACCACTCAAGTGGCAAGAGTCGAAACCTGGCTACTGAACTCTGCCAGCCTGTTACGATTTCACGCCGTATTAAAATAAACAGGAAGCGATCGTAACCAATTAGAAGAATTCAAGCTAATTCCCTGCCAGAGTTCCTGTGACCTCCCTGCTATCACCTTATGCTGACCTGTTCAAAATCAATTAGCAAAACAAACAAAACAAGAAATTCAATCCGAACCATCCATCAAAGTCACAGACTCTTTGTTGTGTGGCTTTCCAGGAACAGATCGGAATCCCTCGGGGCACCGCCTGCGGTTTAAAGTGCAATCAAGCCGAACGAGGCCAACAGGGCCACAGCATCCCAGGCAGCCGAGATTCAGAGGGTCTTCTCCTTACCTTTCGTGATCTCTACCTGCTTCGAGTAACAAAGAGAAGACAGCTAGAAGATCTCGGCTTTGGCAGTTCTGTTCGCCCGTTCGAATGATACAGATTTAAGCCTTTGGGCCAGGGATTTGTGGTGATCATGGCCCCTCAGGGCAACCACAAAGTATAAAGAGAGGTCAGAGATTGAAACTGAAAGTCAAAATGGGTTGGGTATGGGAACCTCCTCGAACTCCGCCTAATCCCCGAGGCATCATCATCATAAATCATAATTAGAGAACCGTCGGAGCATGCATAAAGTGTAGCAAACGAACAGGTGAACAGAATTGCCAGTTAGCTGATGTTTCAGGTCCCTCCACTAACTTCAATTTAACAACAACATCATCATAAGCAGCATCCATGCCATTATGTTTCCATGATGATTGCCACTGATGCGCATCGATGCATAATTTTCGAACAGGTTAACAGCAAAGCCAGTGGATGGAGCCAGCCCTCCCAAGGAGGAGCCAAGGAGGTGGAGCATCTCTGGTGATGGGAAAACCCAGTGAAGCGCACTCGCGTGTATCCAGGGAACAGGTTAACACGATGGCTAGCAACAGGAGATCCCTCTCTAACACCCACAAAACGCACAAGATCCACGAACCAAGTTGACCCAATTTCAAAACTCTATTCCCATGACAGATGATGAGAACATTTTGAGGAAAATCAAAGAAGCGTAACCAAGATGTTAAAAGCGAATAGGTTGGCATAAATGTAAAGCAGTTGTCGGAGGGAAATTCTTCCTGAAAGTGCAAAGAACTTCAAATGCTAAACTCATCGCACGCAATCCGAGTTCAAAATCATTGAAACGGAAAGTCATGGCATCAAGTATCAGGTTCACAAAATTGTCAGAGTAAAGATCGCTGCAGGAGATCTCAACAGATACATATTCACAAAGCAGCACTTTTTGTTGCTATAGTTTTCCACTGAAAACATAAGCAGGTAGGAGAGGCAACAAGAAAATCATGAGCAGGGGAAAACTGTAAGAAAATGCGACAGCATCATTAGCTAGATCTACCTGGAACAGGTCTTGTCCAAGGAATCTCCTTTGAATTTGTATCTATCGATATTTCCTATTTATATCTACTTATTTTATATTTTGTTCGCCTCTTCAAATGCTACAGTTTAGACCACTTTTTGGATGCTGTTATGTAAATAACAAAAACTGTCAAAGAAATTCATAATACATAAAGAACCAGGTGGAAAAATGATCTTGTAAATAACGATTGCTATATAAAATCCCAAAATTACTTACAAATTTTACAAATTCGGATAGTAAAATTCTGTAAACCAATGAAGCGTTAACAAAACCTTAAAGATTACTAGGTATCCATAAACAGGAACCTTTGTAAAAGTAGATATTCAGCTTGTATTTTGTTCTAGCTCAAAATCACTGTTAACCTCTCAACTTGTTTACCTGTCTAAGAATTTCTAGCGCCTTGCTGCATTTCGTGTTGGCCTATTCGAATGCTACAGTTTACAGCATCTTAACCCATTTTACAACCACAATAGATCCTCAAAGTTAACAATGATCAACCAATAAAAGGGCCAAGAGAAAGAGTTAAAAGTCACAAAAGTGTAGCACTCGAACAGGATAACAGCTTTGGAAAAGCAGCAACCGGAGAACCCAATTTTCACAGGTAAATGGTGTTTTTCACTATAAAGAAAATATATATAAAGGTAAGCAGCATCCCACAACATTGAGATGAAAATCCCTGAAGCGCAGCCATGTGTAACGAAGGAACAGGAAAACAACTTCGATAGACTATTGCCAGGGAAAATATATCTATCTTAAAAAGGCCAAAATTAAAAATATCTAATAGTATTTTCGAGAAATCAGTGAAGTGTGTCGGAGGCTGTGAAAATTAATAGGTTAACATATATGAAAAGCAGCTGAGTTTATCATTTTATTCTCATTATTTCATTCTTAGTTTTCATTCTTAACAAAACAGGATCTTTGAATTTACAATGTTTGAAGTTCTTTCCAGAGAGTCAGTGAAGTGCGTCCAATATCAGAAAATAAACCAGGTTAACATAAACTGCAACAAAGAACAGAAACAAGGAGAACTTATCCCGGAAAATTACCTGCAGCATCACCTGCACCACAGAAAATAAACTGCTCATACTCTCGCTTTTTGGCCGCCAACACCTCTGTTACCAACCTGTTCGAGTGCAGCAGTTAACAGCATCTTAGCCCTTTTAACAAACACAATAAATCCTCGAGGTTTAAGGTTCACAAAGATCACCTAATAAAAAAAAAAAGGGCCGAGAGAAAGAGTTAAAGGTCACAGCATTCGAACAGGATAACAGCTTAGGAAGAGCAGCAACCGGTGAACCAAATTTCCACAGGTAAATGGTGTTTTTCACTATAAAGAAAATATATAGAATATATACATATATGTAGAAGGTAAGCAGCATCCCACAATATTGAGATGAAAATCATTGAAGTGCAGCCATGTGTATCGAAGGAACAGGAAAACAACTCTGACAGACTATATCTAGGAATATATATCTGTCAGTAAAAATAAATGTTAGTAATTTCATAAAATCAGTGAAGTGTGTCGGAGTCTATGAAAATTAATAGGAAAACATGGATATAAAGCAGGTAATTTCATCATTTAATTTTCATTAATTCATTCCATATTTTCATGTTTTACAAACAGGATCTTTGTTAAATTTTGTATCATAAGAGAGTCACTAAAGCGTGACCAATATCACAAAATAAACCAGGTTAACATAAGTTCTAGCAAAGGGAAGAAGCAAAGAAAATTCTTCCCAAAAATTACCTGCAGCATCACCTGCATCCCGGGAAATGACCTGTAATATCAACTGCATATGTTTTCTTTACTTCTAAGCCACCTTCTCTCTCTATTGTTAGCCTATTCGAATGCTTCAGTTTTCATTGTTATTCATTAAGAACCAGATTTTCACAAAAGAAAATCCATAACAAGAATTCTAAGATTTTCTATAGAATTAATAAAAGATCGAAATTCGGAAAACCAATGAAGTGAAACCGAAATGGAAAACTCTAACAGGTTAACATAAATGGCAATCAGATGTGCTTGGAAAATTCTTTGAGAGAAAATTACCTGCAGCATCTACAGGTAGGTTTGCTCTCCCCTTGCAGAGTTTGAACTCTGACCCAAATCTTGGCTTTCTCGGCCTTTAGCTGAATTTGTTGTTCTCCTGTTCGAATGCTACAGTTTACAGCATCCTAACTCTTTCATTTATGAAAGAAAAGAACCAGTTTTAGAAGAAGTTTTGAAGAACCAGTTTTTAAAAATCTCGAAACATCATTAAAAACATAAATTCCATTCTTGTGGGAGAAGCGAAAATCAATGAAGCATGAATAATATACATGAAGAAATCAGGTGAACATAAACAGCAAAAAGGAATTTTTGTAGAAAAATGTATTGTATTTCCTTTACTTTTCCAGCATCCTTTTATATTTTTTATTGCTCTATTCGAGTGCTACAGAAGCTAACCCTTTACATTAAAGAAACATTAGTATCAGTTTACTAAATCCTTTTATTACAAAATAAATAACTGAAAATATATGGAAGGAAATTATAGATCAAAGCAAATCAAAGCGCTGAAAATTCTGAATGAACTATATTTGTTATAAACCATTAGTATTATTTAAATATTTTTATACAATTAATACTTTACAACGTTTTTGGAACGTTGGTAAATTTAATAGAGATCTTGCACAATGCACAATATAAAAATAATTGAATATTCTTAATAAATTGTTGGAAATCATTTAATAGTTAAATAAAATTGTCCGGACTATAATTTAATATAAAATTGCTAACAGCTTCTTACTCAAACGAAAAGAAATGTGTCACAAAATTATTGCACAATAGAATAATCGATTGATAATTATAATCCTCAAGGAAAGAGTTAAAATTCACAAAACTGAAGCATTCGAACAGGCTTGCAGACTCATCCACAAGGACTTCCACTTGGAAAATATTGTAAACCAAAATGTGGCAAAAGGCACTGCACATGCAGGTAGAAAAGTCCCTCCGAATCCAGAAAATCTCTAGGATTTTCATGGAAAATCAATGAGCCGTGACCGAGCGGATTAGGTGAACCGGCCAGCATCAAAATCCACTGCAAGATCATTGTGAAAATCTATTAAGAGAAATATTGACGAGGTTAAAGAGCAACTCCTTCCAAGATCAGCTCCGAGAATGGAAGCAGTGGAGCGTGACCAACTGGATCAATAGAACAGGTTTTCAGCAACAGAAATCAGATGAGAATCCAAAACTCATTGAAAATGAAATATTGGAATGGAATATCGAATCTCCTGGAGAGATAATCCACTCCTGATCCCATTCACCAGATCACCGAAGCGTGACCAAGCCGCCCAGGCTGTCAACAAGGGATAGTAGGTGGAAATCGTGCATTGGAAAACCGAATCCAGCATCCGAAACGAAAGTGTGATCAGCCAAGCACTAAAACGAACCCGAAAAACCTCGCATGCATTTTGTTAAATACATATATACTCATGCACATATGTACATATAACCCAGAGCCCTCATCGATGCACTCGGATGCAGTTGGATGCACTGGGATTTGCTCGGATGCAGGCGTTAGTTGCTGCTCGCCTAGTCAAAGGTCACACTCGGATGCACACCGAAAACACACGAAAGATCTGGCGTAGCATGTGAGAGGATTAGCGTGGGAATAAGAGATCAAACCATATGCCATATGAAAGAGTTAAATGATGCAAATGTGTAGCATTCCAGCAGGCGAGCATAACTGAGAGAAAGTCCCTTACTCACAGCCTCTGCGCTCACTCACATATTCCAAGAACTTCCCACGCATTTCCCGAAAACACATGCTTATGTGTCGCCCTTCCACGGGTCACCAGCAGCACAAGAAGAGAGCACATTCAGAGAGAGATTTGTGACTGCCTGGAAATGCTGTTGACCTATTCCGATATTCACAACCAAAACAAACAAAAATACGAAAATAGGAAACAAACAAACACAAGCACATGGCTCCATGGGGGTCGAATCGGGGTCAGCACTCTCGCTCTCAAGATCACTCTCACTCTGAATTCATTATAAATTTGGGGGAAAAACTGTAGCATTTAAATAGGAAATCATAAAATGAAGAGCTATGATTTCTTCGTTGTAAAATTAGGGAAAAACCTCCGAAAATTCCCTTAGCAGGTAGCAGAGCGTGCACTTTCCACACGCACCCTGTGCGTTCTTCGCGCCTAGTGAATTTCAATTAGTTAAACAAACAAGCGAGTTGTATTGTTAAACATTTTCTTTTCCATTTCATTTAAACAAATTCGTGGAAAGTGGAAGGGGCCTCGGCCTCAGCCTCAGCCATCTTGTGAAATGCAAACACACAACAATGGCCCGAAATCGTAGCGGAACATTTTCCCAGACAATGCAGCCAGCCGTAGAAAATCTCGGTCTTCCAGCGAGAGAGGTCTGCTCGAGATCTGTTCGCCTGGTGGCCAGTGTTACACTTGGCTACACTTGTGCCCATTAGACAAGCCATGGGATGCTGCAATGGCGTGACACAACGCAACCCGCAGGTCACCTCGGTTTCTGTCTCGGTCTCGTTTCGTCGAGTCTCTTGGCACCCGAAATTCATAGAAAAAAGTGAGTAAAAAACGCGATCGCTGATTGCTCCTCGCCTGCTACCAGCGAAGACCTTGGCTCCAAAAACTGATGCAACACGTTCGAGTTGAGGCCCCAAGATTTGGAGACGCGTCTTTAGCTGCTTTCTTCTTTCGCTGCTCACCTATTCGTTTCCAAGACCTTTGACTTTCCGTTTCTTTCACAAACTGCTCCCCAAAAAGACCTTGGCGACGCCCCATTCCAATGCTTGCATTATTGTCGCCTTCTCCGAAAAAGAAATTAATCATAATTTCGGGAAAAATTACAAAAATGTTTGATGTTTAATCACAGGGTCACAGAAATACCGAAAAGATTGGTATTGTAGCTGCAGGTCTTTAGAGCAATCTATATTTGTCCCTCTTGCTTGCCCGCTTTGTGCATGGGAAGTGGAAAGGGCAAAGACTTGCCTATTCACTCTGGCTCGCCCACTCTCCTAATGGAAAGTGGAAAGGGCTTGCCCATGCTCTCTCCACTTCTTCTTTTCGTTTTCTCTTCACACACTTGCGTTGCTTGTGAGCACATATGTATGTATGTATATATATTTTCCAGAATGTTTATATAAATATTAGTGACTAAAGACTTTTAAGGCTTCTCTTTTCTCGACAAAACATTTTTTTTTAGATAGTACCATCCCCAAAAGCATTGAACCTTTGCAAATTCGAAACTTCTGAGAACACTCGGTTTCCCAAGTTTGGAATTTCTCAGACTCAAAACTTAAGGGAGCCCTGTGCTTCAAGGAGACTTTTCGCTGAAGCGTTAAGCATATCCTTCTCCACACTCGTCAGCGGGAGCTCGAACACATGGCTGATGCCACCCGACTTGACCAGGCAGGGCAGCGAGAGGACAACGCTGTGCTCCAGCCCGTGGAAGCCCTGCATGTCCGTGCCCACGCAGAGGATCTTGCCCTTTTCGCTGGTCAACGCCTGGACGACATCGGCACAGCTGGCAGCAATGGCCCAATTGGTATATCCCTTGACCTTGCCCACGGATGCGCCTGCAGTAGTGACCTGTTGCCGCATGTCCCACCACTTCTCGGGATCCTCGCCACAGGCCAGTTCCTTGATCACGTCCCTCAGCCGAATGCCACCGATGCAGACGGAGGACCACACTGGCACCGCACTGACTCCGTGCTCCCCGATCATATAGGCCTGGACATCGGACGGTGGCACTTGGAGGCGCTCGGCGATGAAGTAGCGGAAGCGCATCGAGTCCAGGTGACAGCCGGTGGCCAGACAGCGGTGCTTGGGCAGCTTTGACAAGCGCTGTGCCGCAAAGGTCATGACATCCACGGGATTCGATCCGACCACGAAGATGGCATTGGGACTCTGCTTCACCAGCGGGGGAATCGCAGCCTTAAAGATCTCCAAGGTCTTCTCCATCACAGCCAGACGAGATCGATCCTGGCCGGAGGGTCGCGCCCCAGCCGTCATGATCACTATATCCGAGTCCTTGGTGCGGGAGCCATCGCTGCAGGCCACAATGCGAGGATTGTCAAATAACACGGATCCATGCAAAAAGTCCAATGTCTCCGCCTGCGCCAAGTTGTACTTGACATCCATGATGACCAGGTTCTGGGCCAGCTTGCGGAGCAGCAGACACGAACAGATGGCCGCGCCCACCTGTCCCGATCCCACCACGCTAATCTTTAGTCCGCCCTTGCTCTTCCACTCCTTCAGCGGCTTCATCGATTTGGAAAACATGGAAGTCCCTCGGCTCGGTTGCTCCTTCCTAAGGCTCGGATGCTGCTTTCCAAGGCTCGGTTGCTGCAGGTTAGACTGAAACATCATGGACGTAGCCTGGCTTTGTAGAATTCGCGTCAAGGCCATGGTCCCGTGTCAAATAAAATATACCTAAAATTTTGAACTTCTAAATAGAAAAAGAATTAAAACAAATTTTTGCAAGGCAAGAGTGATCAATAAAAAAAAAATATTAATAAGCAATGTTAATAAATTAATTAAATTAAAGGATTGAAAAAACTTGTTTAAAATATAGTCCGCGTTTGTAAAACTTTATTAAATAATTAAAACATGGAGCATACTTTTGGGTAGAAATATAATTGTTAGTATTCGGTATATTTGCTACATTTTCAATTAGTTATCTTTATATACCAATAATATACCAAAATTATTATCGTTTCTGATAAAAGTATGTGCCTTTGGTTACACTTATTTTGTAATATTTAACTTCTTCAATAATTACCATATTAAGTCATTCTCTTTAATTTAAAGTATAAAATATATTAAAAAAAATAATTAATATATAAATAATATATTTTTATTCAAATTTCATTGTAGTTAGGCCTTTGAATTTAAAAAATATGTAATATCTATCAATATGCTTGGTATATTTTCGATTATATTCCGATAGTAATTTGGTATTTCTTATATGTGAGCGATAAGGTTTTCTTTCTAGTTTTGGCCCTTGGTCACACTACTCTAAGCACATTTAATTTTTAATTCAATTTTTCCGAATTCGGTTGGATTTCACGGATGATAACTCTCTGACTCTTTAAGAACCACGTGTTGTCCTATGCACGCTCGTTTGCCCACTTCCCAGGGCAAATGAGTGCTATTTTAATGGACATATAGAAAAACTAACGACAAACTTACCAAAGTGCCTTGCTAACTCCCTAGCTTGCCATTTTCATTAAATTGTCGAACAGTCTTATGATTTTATGTAATTTTGGATCAATTTTAAGCGCTTCAAACATTAAACTGTGACAAGATGACTCACAAGGTTGCAGTTATGCACGAAACGCCAGAGAAATATTTTGCTGATATTTAATAATGTGTTGGTTGCCAATCTTCGGATCTGACCAATGCATTTTGAGGTATTAGCACAACTTTACTTTGGTTTTAAGAGGTTAAAAACGAGTTTAATCCCTTAAAAGCCATGTGTTTTTTGTGTGTTCTAGAAAATATAACTCGATTAGCCCATTTTTTTATTGGTAGAGTTTATAAAATCTAGAAAAATCTATAGATTTAGGTTAGTTTTTCCATTGATCGGCGGTTTAAACTCCATTTTTCTATATATCTGTAGAACTCACTATACTATACAAACTCCGCTATATATTTATAAGAAATTTATTAATTAAGGTCTTAGAATCTACTAAAATTGCCGTATTTCTTAAACTTTTCCCATAACTCAAACATCACCCTCCACAATCTTCTAGAGAAACACTCTAAAATTCAATATTTAAGACCATATTTTTATTTGTATTTTTTGTATATTTTCTTGGAAATATTCTTAAAGCTCTTTTAGTTCTTATATTCAGTCTATTTAAGTGTCTGGGCCGCCTCCAATATCTTGGTCATCTCCTCGCTCTGGGACAGCGCCTTGTGGACGGCCATCAGGACCTGGGACTCCATCTCCTGGGTCTGCTCCTGGCTCAGCGCCAGCGTGCTCACCTTCTTGGCCAGAGCTGCCAGCTTGGGCTGACGCTGCAGGAAGCGGTCCACAATCACGGGCGAGATGTTGGCTAACTTGGCGAACTGCATGATGTGCGGCGACAGGTTGTTCGGTATATCAATTGTGATATCCTCCAGCTCCTTGGCAGTCAACTCCTGCTCCTTGGGAGTGTTCAGATGTGGTGGCTTGGGAGCTGCTGTGGTACTTGGCACCTCGGTGGACCGCTCAACGTGCGGCGGTGGTGGCGACGGCGTCACGGGGCGGAAGGGTACGGGATAGTGGTAAGGCACTGGTTGCCTCACCAGGACAGGCCGTCTGTTTGGCACGGAGGCCATGGGAGGAGGACGAACCACAAAAACTGGTTGGAAGGAGACAGCGCGAGGAGGAGGAGAAGGAGGAGGTGTAGCTGGTACGGCGGCCCGACTGGTCCACTGCTTCAGGAAGGCGCTGAACCGCTGCATCATGCTTTCCTGCGGCTCGGGAGCATTGGTGGGGGTAACATTCTCCCTTGGCTGGTCCTCATCAAAGCTGTTGTCCATGGTGTTGTCATCATCATCATCATCATCTTGCTTCTCTTCCGCCGCCGCATCCACTTCCGCCTCCGCCTCAGCCTCTGCCTCCTCTTCAGCTTCGTGCTCTTCCTCGAAATGGAGCGTGTCCATGTACTGCTTCATCAGAGCGATGTCAGCATCGCTTCCCGTCCGTTTGCGCAGATATTCGATGGTTTCTAAGGCATCTCCAGTGCCTATCAATTCTCCCAGATCCTCGATCCGCGGCAGCTTCTTCAGGCCCAGTTTTTTGTAGGCTATGTCCAGGATATCACTAGGATAACCCGAGCTGGGAGCAGGCGTTGTGGTCGTCGTCGTCGTCGTAGTCGTGGTGGGCGGTACACCCGGCTTGATGAGCTTGTAGACCGGCAAACCGAAGTAGTAGGCATTATCCCGGCCATAGATAAGGGGCCTCGGAGCCACGGCCGATGCCTGGATGGACTGCAGCAATACCACTGCCCACAAAAGGCGCAACAGAAAACGAATCATTCCGTTCACTTCGAATGCTAAAGGACAACTAACGCTCGAGAAGTGAGGAGCCTTTCCAAATAGATTTTAAACTCTAGTTTTATGCCCTTCCCGAAATGCATTTCCCCTGAATTCACGGTCTGCTACCTGCTGATCCATAGAAAATCTCGCATTTCCATTGAATTTTCCACCTTGTGCGACGGCAGGAATGCCTACCTGATTTTGTGGACAAAAGAAATGGGATTTAAAGAGGATTTCAGGTTTCGGGTTTCTGCGTGGAAAATCAAAGAAAATCTCTCCGTATTTCAACAAACTAACACATGTTTTATTATCGTAATTTAAACCTTAAAATGGAACACTTGATGGCC